>SJXQ01011302.1:481897-499272 GCA_006408695.1 Aepyceros melampus
CCCCCCCCCCCCCCGCCGAGAGACAAGAGATCCCAGGAGGGGATCACCCAGAATGCCAGAGAGATTTCTCATTCTCCAGGTTTAAAATTACGAGAGTCACATAGAGCGGGATTTGGGGAAAGTACCACAAAAGCCTGAACACAGGGAATCTCATTCCACTTTTCCATTCTGCAGCACTAAAGATCCAATTGCAGAATGGTGCTATAATTTACACACCTGTTTTCCAGCCATTTTTCTCCATTCCCCAACTTTGTATACAAAGGCCAGGCATTGCTGCAGTAGGTGCCTGTTGCAGTAGGTCTCCATTTTTAAACCCTTCAATTTTAATGAATTTCCACTTCTTAAAGATATACTCCAGAGATGTTTCTTGTGGCTTGGAAGAGGATCCTCCCATGCTGAGTAACCTGCACTCAAGAGTCAGAGAGCACTCCTAGAGTGAAACCTGGTGTCCTGGAAACATTTACCAGGAGGCTTTAACCCAAAGGGGTTCAGGGCATCCACCAAATTCCCTTTGAACCTGATGGGGTTTCTAGTGTCTTCTACTCTACCATTGATTTCTGGCCAGACGTCTCTGGTCCTCCTTATGACCTTACACCAGGTACCCAGCCTGGCACGGCTGGAGAAGGGCTTCTGAACCAATGCAGACAGGTTGCCAGGACTTTCCTGAGGTGGGATCCCTTGTCTACAGGGCTTAGGTCCTATAATATGTCTTCTTATGCTGGAGTGATCCTTGAGACTGAGCATCTACAAAGTTTATAATTTGGGCTTCTGGGTAGTGGCCAGCCCAACAGACTGTCCATAGCAGTGTGGAGGCTGCAAGACAAGAGTGAAGGGAGTCCCATAGATGCAAAGAGGAACCGTTGGAGAAATTGGAGGGAACTCTTGGAGAAACTGGAGTTGGGCACAGTGGAAGATGGCACCGTCTTCAAGGCCTGAGGGCCTGTAGGCAGAGGCATTCTCATAGTAGATTTCTGAGCATAGATTGAGGTGAGAGCCTAGAGAGCAGATGAACCCCAAATCCTTTGCCTTATCTTCCTGGCAGCTAAGGTAGAATTCGGAATCGTCTATTTTGTCTGACAACAGCCCCGAGTTTGACAGTGGTGGGGACACGGTTTAGGAGTAAGGTCTAGGAAGCCATTCCTCTGAAGGGCGGGGAGATTAGAAGAAAGAGGCCTTGTTGTGCTTAGTGAGGTAGGAAAGGAAGCATGGTGGAGGGTTCTGTACGGAACAGAGAGAGGGAGAGAGCGAGAGCAAGAGAGGGACAGAGACGCCGTGGGCCCCGCACAACTGAAAGTCACGTTCCCACCATGCTCCAGAGGGCAGCATCAGCTCTTACCCCAGCATTATTTGAATCTGCATGGCCTGGAAAATCCCCCTGGCACCCCCAGTGTTGTGGGGAGCCATACTACTGGGAGCAGATAGAGATTATGCCCTCCGGGTCTTGAAAAGAAAGTAAGGAGGAGATGGAGAGAAAGAAGGCAGGAGCAAAGGTCCCTAGGGGCCTCAAGCCACGGCTGGGCGAGGCCAGGGTTTAACTTCACTTTCTGAATTTCTGAGTTTCAGCACCAGAGATGATCTCGGGTGGCCTCAGCCTGCAATGGCTTGGAGCAAGGCTTGGGTTTTCAGCCAGAGGCCGAGATGGGATCGCGGCAGGGAAAGCTCCAGATATCACCCGAGTTTCAGTCTCCAGCTGGGAATCCAAAACCCGCCCCAAACCATCACAGGCTGAGGCCCCCCGAGAGCAGTCTATTCATCCAATGCATTACCACTACTGCTAAGCAATAAAATAGAATCAGCTGATGATACACGATGAATCTCGAGATAATTATGTTGGATGGAAGAACCGGAATTGTACTACAGGACTCCATTCATATTAAATTCTAGGAAATGTAAATGATGTATAGTGACAGAAAATACTGCTTGCTTGGAGATGGGAGTGGAGGGAGAAAGGGATTATAAAAGGGGCACAAGTAAACTTCAAGGGCTGATGAAACTCTGTGTTACTTAGATTATGGTAATGGTACTGATGTACTTATGTCAAAATCATCAGAGCACACATTGCAGATAGGTGTTTCAAGGAAGCTGAAACAAAACGCAAAGTGGTATCATCATTATTAATAAACTCAGATACACTGTCCACAAGGAAATTTTTTTTTTAATTTTTCCATGAAGAATAAGGATGGCTATTTCTGTACACATTTTGCCTGGGAATTTCCTTGACTTGTGCTATTTATCTCAGCACAGTTTTGTTTTGTCTTTTTCCTTTGTTGTTGTTTGTTTGGGAGTTTTCAAAATATTTCTAATGCACCATCATTACAATTCTCTGTGAAAATTAGAACTCAAAAAAGAATTAAAATTCATATTGTATATGCATATGTTCCAAGTTTAACATATCGAAATTATCATCATACTTGTTACCTGAATTTCTTAGCATTTTCCTTTTTTCTATCATGAAAGTATTGTATTAGGCTTCTTTAGAAATGAACATGTTAGTTCCTTGTCTGCTGCTCTGAAGAAATCTCTTCAGTAAATCACTGTTACTCCCATCTCCAATTCACCTCTTCTAGTTTACCCAACACCCTTGACCTCTCTTCACTCGTAATTTCATCTGCCAAATGATTCCTAACCTCTGCTCTTTCACTTCTAACAACACCATGAAGACCATGATTCCTTCTCCTTGTCCCATAAATCCTGAGCAGAATGGCTCAGTATCCCCTTTTGCCTTTTTAGCAGCACAAATCACCCAGAGGTGTGACAGAGACTGTGCGATGGGCCATCGGATATGAATAACATAACTTTGTTCTCTTAATGAAGTTCTACTAAGAGATGCTAAAAGTTATTAGCATATAAAGAAAAATTAAGGGAAGAAAAGAAAGAAGAACGGTAAATGGGAGAAAAGAAGAAAAGAGGAATGTAATCAATTCAAATCCATGTTTTTCTAAATAAACTCGGCATGTGGGTTGTTTTACGACATCAGTATCTTTCAATAGAACGGTGGTACTGTCACGCCTGCTGCCTTCCAGCACTCACTAAATATATATATAACAGTGAGAGCAATCTTCCATGAGGATTTCACATCATATACCTCTTCAGCGTGAAACCTTTCGAAGGCCTCTGATTGCATCGCACTCGTGATGGCTTCCAGTGTCTTGTCCCTGGTTACCTCTCTAGCCTTATTTTGCACGAACTCTCCTCCCCTTTCACTTTGTTGTGAGCAACCTCACTTTATTATTAAGCGTATGTCATGCTTTCCCCTCTGCCTCATAGCCTTCACTTAGAGTGTTCTCCTCCCACGCCACCCCAACTCTTCATGTCACCAACTCCCCCGCATTCTCCAGGCAGGTCATAACTTGACAGCCAGTGTCACGGCCAGTCCATGGAGCCACTGGGCAAACACCAGTCTAAATGGTGTGCTCTCATTATACGCCCTGTGGAAACGGCATGTTTCCTTTCTGGCGTGGATAACATTGTTTATATTGTATTTGCTTGTATGGCTTTCTGTTCAGTATCTCTCCTTCATTAGACCCATTATGACAAGGACTGGGAAATAATTTTTGTTAGTTTGAATTTTTCTTTTCTTTTTCCTTTGTTTTGCTCTTGCTCTCCCTTGTCTCCAAAGCCCGAAAGACAGTGGTGACTGGCGCACAGCAGTTGTTCAGTAGAAATTTGTTTAATTAATAAATGAGCGAATGGATAGGTGGGAAATGATTCTGTGAAACAGATTCTTATTCCCTCATCACCTGTGGGAAAACCGAGACTTAGAGGGTTTCACCTGTCAAGGCCATCGTTTGCTGTTGCTCGTTCACTAAATCCTGTCCAGCTCTTTCTGAGCTCATGAACTGCAGCACACTAGGCTTCCCTGTCTTTCACCATCTCCCGGAGTTTGCTCAAACTCATGGCCGTTGTGTCAGTGATGCCATCCGACCATCTCATCCTGTATTTCCCCTTCTTCTCCTGCCCTCAATGTTTCCCAGCATCGGGGTCTTTTCCAGTGAGTCACCTCTTCACATCAGGTAGCCAAAGTATTGGAGCTTCAGCATCAATCCTTCCAATGAATATTTCCTTTTGGATTGACTGGTTTGATCTCCTTGCTGTCCAAGGGACTCTCGAGAATCTTCTCCAGCCCCACAGTTTGAAAGCATCAGTTCCTTGGTGCTCAGCCTTCTCTCTTTATGGTCCACTTCTCTCCTACATACATGGCTACTGGAAAAACCACAGCTTTGACTATATGGACCTTTGTCATCAAAGTGATTTCTCTGCTTTTTAATACACTGTTTTGGTTTGTCATAGCTTTTCTCCCCAGGAGCAAGTGTCTCTTAATTTCACGGCTACATCTTCATCTATAGTGGGTGTGGAGCTCAAGAAAAGAAAATCTGTCACTGTTTCCACATTTCCTTCATCCATTTGCCATGAAGTGATGGAACTAGATGCCGTGATCTTTGCTTTTTGAATCTTCAGTTTTAAGTCAGCTTTTTCACTTTCCTCTTTCACCCTCATCAAGAGGCTCTTTAGTTCCCCTTCACTTTCTGCCATTAGAGTGGTATCATCTGCATATCTGAAGTTGTTGATATTTCTCTCAAAAATCTTGATTCCAGCTTGTAAGTCATCCAGCTGGCATTTTGGGCATTTTGCATAATGTACCCTGCATATATGCTAAATAAACTGGGTGCCAAGATCATACACATTCCATTATTCACAGAAGAGATAATGAAGAAGATAACAAAAAGAGACGTAAAACTAAGGAAAATGCCACTGAAGGGAATAACATCCATGTCTTAAATTAAGTTTTGGTTTAAAGCGTCTGCCTGGAATGCTGGAGACCCGGGTTCAATCCCTGGGTTGGGAAGATCTCCTGGAGAAGGAAATGGCAACCCACTCCAGTACTCTTGCCTAGAGAATCCCATGGAGGGAGGAGCCTGGTAGGCTACAGTCCATGGGGTCGCAAAGAGTCGGACACGACTGACGACTTCACTTCACTTCACTTCACTTAGTTGCACTGAAAATATATTTGGTTATATTTACCATTTCAAATCAAGAACCAGTGCTGACCCCTCAAAACTACTAATTCAGAACACAAGTTCAATGTTCCCCTGCAGGTACATTCTGGAAGTGTGGGAAAGTTAATATTGGGGAACTTGCAACCGACTCCTGAGAGAGTGAGTGGATAAATGCCCCCAGTCTTCCTGTCTTTCATAGGGACAGTTTGGAGGTTGTTTGCCACATTAGCCTAACAAAGCTTCCAGAGTGTCTGACCCACTACTCACAGTGGTGACCAACTCCACATCCTGTCAAACTGCTACTGAATTTCCCTCCTTTCTTGTTACATCCCTCCCTCTGCTCACTCTTGCTTCTTAGGCTCACTTCATCTACACCCAAGTTCTTTCTTCAGGGTCTACTTTGCAGAGAATCAAAGGTAAGACATCTTCACTTATTTATTTAAGTACTTAATATGGGCACAGTTGAGCACCAGAGTACACATTCAATGGCAAGCCCTTGAAAAATTCAGTGTTTAGGGGGGTACCAAAAATGTACACATGACCAATTCTAATAAACATACTTTTGTGATAGATGAACTTCAAATAGAGCTGAAAAAATATGGAGCTTTTGTTTTGATGGGAGAATCAGGGAACAATTGAATAGGAAATGAAGATTTGAGGAGTCTTCAACAGAAGTTTATTAAACTAAGGAGGTAGAGAAAAGCACGCCAGATCACCAGGTTATAAAGCACACATTAAATTACAGAAAGACACGCTATACATTGGAAACAGTGAGACTTTCAAAAAATCTGTAAGTGTGTGCTGGTGTCGAAGGTTAGTCACCAGAGGAGGAATGTTACAGGTAGTGAAGTGACAGAAATGCAGGGATGAGGGTTTTAAAGAACAAAACTCTGAATTTTTCCCTGTAAGTAAAATATGGAGCTTTTGTTTTGATGGGAGAATCAGGGAACAATTGAATAGGAAATGAAGATTTGAGGAGTCTTCAACAGAAGTTTATTAAACTAAGGAGGTAGAGAAAAGCACGCCAGATCACCAGGTTATAAAGCACACATTAAATTACAGAAAGACACGCTATACATTGGAAACAGTGAGACTTTCAAAAAATCTGTAAGTGTGTGCTGGTGTCGAAGGTTAGTCACCAGAGGAGGAATGTTACAGGTAGCGAAGTGACAGAAATGCAGGGATGAGGGTTTTAAAGAATAAAACTCTGAATTTTTCCCTGTAAGAACGTGTAAGCATCAGAAAACTTCAAACTGCAAAGTTATGTCAGATCTGAGTTTTTGAAAGAAAATTCTGTAGAAAGAAATGAATGAATTAAACGGGGAAAACTAGAGGCTAGGAGAGATTGTAAAGGTGGTGTCAGTGAGTCTGGGGAGAGAATTCAAGAGATATATTTTACAGACAAGCATAAAACAAACAAGCAATGAGCTCTGAGTATCTCAGGCATTCCAAATGTATCAAAGGTTGTTTTTAAAGAGGTTCCCCCATACCTCCAATAATTTTCTATTTTTTGCTCCTATTCAGACTAACTAACCAAATGTTGCACATTAAACATGTGGCCCTATTGTCTCAAGCTGATTCTTCTGGACTGCAATTGCATAGAGGAAGTTGGTTGGGGAGCATCCCTGCTGTCAACATCCATGATGCAGAGAGGGAGGTAAGGCTGGGTGGAGTGATTTGGACTCTTACAACAAGGGCTTCTGACAGTCCTACATAGGGAGGTCTGAGCTTAAGTGGTCCAGAATTGCCTGGGGTTGCAACAGAAGGACAAGACCTTCACATCCCCTCCTCTGGGGAATCAGTCTTTGAATGGGGAGCTGTCCCCAGGCAGAAGTAATCTCGGACTTAGTGGCTCCCTTCTGCTCAGGGCAACCCCCACAAAGGGGTTCAGCTAATGTCAGGAAGAACAAGTATCTCAGGCCTGAAGCAGGGGATCTGACCCCACACGACACTGTCCACTGCAACTGCTATTACCTTGGTTGAGCGCTGAGGTCCTGGTGGGTTTCAACAAGGTCAGTTTTAACATGGGGCACGCTAACTTTACAAACAACAGAGCTGATCAGCAATTTAAAGCAGAAAGACTGAATAAAGCCCTTCTTTATGAGATTGTTTTGTTCTTGTTGTCTTTAGAAGATGAGTTCAACATACTGTTATAATCCTTACAGAATGCATAATTTAAAAACAATTTTTTAAGGTTTTGCCAAAAACAACTAATGAAAGACATCTAAAATTTTCTAAGTAGTAACATTAAGGAAGTTCCTTTACAGAAATTTTCCCTTTATTAAGTTATTGCTGGTGTCAAGTAGTGATGAATTCCAGCACTGAGAAAATAAGTTTTGAAGCAAGTCACTATATCAAACTGAAACCTCAGGTAGGCATGCATAGTCAGGGGCTGCTCTAATATAAATAAGTAACCAGAATCGGGTGTTTCCTTCCACTCTGGTAACTGAAAAACAGTGTTGTAAGTCAATATTCTACAGTGTAGAAGTGACATTAAACTTCCTCTCCAAACAAAAATCCCCAAACAGGTGCCCTGAAGAAGTATTTGATCTACTATGCTTTCGAACATTCCGTTCTTATTGACTGATTTACAAAGAAACTCCACTTAAATTTTTAAGGCATGTCATTTTTCTGAGACATCCACCTCCAGAGATTTTCTTCCTCATCCTCTCTTCAAAGGCCTTCCTTTGTAGCATTTTCAAATTCCGATTCAAGGTATCAATACGTTTCTACTCCCAATTTGGTAGGAGAAAGAAAAGTCTCACATTTTTGAGACTTTGTTTTTCCTAAATATTTATTTCAAATGCTACATTTTCACAGTGGTTTTAATCCTAATGTCATCCTTAAAATCAATCATTGTGGGTCCTTCATGTGATCTTTTCAGAATGCAATAAAACAGATTGTTTTTAATGGCTGTTCCAGCAATGAAAAATATCTGTGTTAGGTGGAAACAACAAATTGATGCTTTTTCAATTCCTTTTAATGGCACGAGGATCTTTGCAACCTGCTGTGAAAAATATTCTCTTAATGATAGGCCTGTGGCACAACTTAAGGAGTCATCAAGAAATAAATGCGCCGCTGTCTGGTTGGCAGCTTGGTGTCCCTTAATTGAAGTGTTATAAGATTCTGTGCGGAGGAAAGCCTCAGGGTTTCATAGCTAAATGGCACGGACACCTCTGATGAGACATGCAGACGAAGACGTGTCAATCTAATCTTCACCAATTTGCCGTAATAGCAGGGACTGATTAATTTTATAACCACGGGTGCTTCTATTAGCTAACCTAAGGAATGATTTAGACTTTATTAAGCGACTTATTTCTATCCTTTTTCAAGAGAGATGTCTGCAACATAGTTTATGTCTGAGTGCTGCACGGTGGCACATTTTCTAACAAGGAGTCTCAATTTATTATTGAAGAAAGGATCGTGAGCTTGTCTTGGCTTAGATGAGGCTTAGCGGCAGCAACTTTTGGGGCCTCCGAAGATTTCAAATGCACTTCAGCGAATCTTGGAGTTTCTCAAAACTAAAGTAACTTCGTATCTGAAGCAACGGAATTGGCAACTCTTAAATACATTTTTAATGTGCAAAAAGCTGAAGTAACGGAATCAGGAGTATGTGGCTGTATATTTTTATCTTTTTCTTGATAGAAAGTTGCTTTAATATTTTATTATAATTTCCCTTGGACATCTAACATCATTGGGTTCTACATAATCAACTAATGCTCTATAATTTAGGGCTTTGTTCAATAAAAAATTAATTATCATGCTTGGGTGGGCAATGTATTTGGAAATTGAGCTATATAATTTTATGCATAAACCAGGCTCCAGTTTATATACCGAAACCAAAATTGCTATAACGTTCACAGTGCAATAAAAATCAGATACAAAGACTCATTTAAACCTACAGAAATGTGAGCTCAGGGACACACCTTTGTATTTTTTTTTTTTTTAACTATAAAAAGAAACGAGCCTGGTTTACTATAAGTTGAATTTCCAGTAAATTTACTAAAAGAAAAAAAAGCGAGAGCCCACTAAAAGCCCATTCTATTCCACAGGCAGGCTACCCAATGAGACCGTTATTAGTACTTAATACTATTATAGAGCCTGGCATTGTAGAATGCCTCGCCTAGAAGATGTGATATTTGATAAATATCAATCCATATCCTTTTCCAGGACAGGGGATGTTTCTAAACAGCCTTTGGAGGGGAGGACAGACACTACTCTGTTCCCCTCCAATGTTCTTTTCTTCTAGGCTTATGTTAGGCTGTAGAGAAACTAATGACAGTGAATGTGAAAAAATCTATAGTCTCAAATTTTATCCAATTTCCTTATCATAAACACAAGGATTCACTTCTAGCCAAAATATAGCAAACATCCTGGATATATTTTAGAATGGAGAAGTTTCACGATCATGATGAAAAAAGTTTCAAAAATGTTATGAGGTCCTAATTCAGTTATGGAGTTTTTTTTTTTTTTTCAGATCTTACTTAGAATTTTATTGATACTTTATTGTTCTCTATATTTAGATTTTGTTTTTACATTTATTTTATTTGTAGGATAATTACGTTACAATATTGTGATGGTTTTTGCCATACATTAACATGAATCAGCCTTGGGTATACATTATGGAGTTTTATATGGCCCTGTTACAGTAAAATTAAGAGAAGTCTTCAGACCTCTGACAATATGCTGCTGCTGCTGCTGTTTTGTCTCTTCAGTCATGTCTGACATTGTGCAACCTACAGACTGCAGCCTGTCAGGCTTCCCCGTCCATGGGCTTCTCTAGGCAAGAGTACTAGAGTGGGTGGCCATGTACTCCTCTAGGGGATCTTCCCGACCCAGGGATCGAACCCAGGTCTCCTGCATTGCTGGCAGATTCTTTACCACTGGGCCACCAAGGAAGCCCTCTAACAATAGAGGAAAGAAAAAAATCATGTAACTGAGCAATTCAGACAATAAGTTAGTAAACTATAAATGATATATATTTTCAAGAATTTTTACATGCTATTTTCAAATTTTTCTGTTCTCTAGCCTGGTTTACTGAAAGAATATTGCATTAGGAATTGAGGGAATCAGTGCAAGTACTAGCCTTACTGCCAGGTAGCTATGAAAACTTTAGCAAGTTCATTAAGCAGTTAGAGGCACATTTTTTCTATTAGCAAAACACCAAAGTTGGCATTAGGTCATCTCTGGGTTGCATTTCACTGTATCATTTTACTTGCAATAAATCAGGACTGGGTTTTGATACACACTTTTGTATTTGATAAGTATGTTTAGCAAAAAAACACACTTGTAATTCTAGTGATACTAGAGATTTATACCCCTTTCAGAAGGACACAAATTCTAGGGCATTTCTGGTCCATGGTAAAAAGATTATCAGAGCTAATAAAAAATGGTATGACATATGTGATTAATTACCTACTATTTATGTTTCAAGTGGGGAGTGCTGGTAAGTGATTTCTATGTAATTGCCAAAGAATGGGTAGTCATAGGACTAAATTACCAATGGTGACAAGTAGTTTTAAGTGTTATAAGAATTTCAGCATTTCTGATCAGTACCTAACTTTACTGTTTTGAAATTAGATTTCCAATCAATTCTAATGTCAAATATATATGATCTATTTTGAACATAAGAAATAAATAAAATTATTTAAAGGATTGAATAAAATGCAACTAGAAATGTTAGGTGTTTAGGGTGTTCAGTGTGTTTGTCTACTTAATTAAAGTTTTCAAATTTGTAGGAAGAAGGAAAATGAAGCTTGTGTGAGGATTCCAAGAAAACATAAGATGTGGATTTAAGGAAAAGTGGTAAATATAATCAGTAATGTTAAAATATTTTTGACAATATACAGCATTGAAAATAAGTGCTAGCTTGTTTCTACATGGATGAATATTTATTTATTACACACGTGTACTTCTAAAGCATGAAAAACTACCAGGTCTAAATAACCAGTAAATTGTAATCAACATAGAAAAGACTAACACAGGAAATAATGTGAGCATCACCAAGCAAGATGTTGGGTATAACACTTAAACATATGGAGTATGCTCTCATCACAGAAAGGTTTTTATTGACCCCTACACAGGCTGAGGCAGCTTCCCTAACTGGGAAACACGATTTCAGAGTATACAAGTGAAGCCAAGAAAATCGGAGAATGTATCCTCAGAGCCAGTCATGATCTTCTCATCCATAGGAGTCAAGAGCATATTTCCACAGATAATCATTTATGGATGACCATGCACTGTCCTCTCAGGGGTCTGCTTGTTGAACTCTGTACCAGAGAACAAGGTTATTAATTGTGCTTACAAAGAAATATATAGGTAAATACATAAAACACATTAAAATTTTAATAATAACTTCTGGGTCTATTAAAACATGCTTGTTTCAGTAAAGATCACCTAAGTTTTTGTGGCAAGGAGGAAATGTCTCTCCAACCCTGGGTGAATAATTCATAGTGTAGTCCCTGGCCTTAATACAGTGCTTGGATTCACGAATGCTGGACCAAATTAAATGCTAAGATAAGGAGGGATTGATTTGAATGAGATATTCTCTGTGACTTGGGGGGTAATAATTAGACACATTTGTGTTTATATCATAGAGATAGCTGACTGCTATGATTGCTCAATCAAGCCCTATCTAGAGCAGTATGAGATGAGGTGGTACGAAACTTAAAACTTAGTATGATATATATGAAATGAATCGCCAGTCCAGGTTCAATGCATGATACTGGATGCTTGGGGCTGGTGCACTGAGAGGACCCAGAGGGATGGTTTGGGGAGGGAGGGGGGTTCAGGATGGGGAACACGTGTATACCTGTGGCAGATTCATGTTGATGTATGGCAAAACCAATACAATATTGTAAGGTAATTAACCTCCAATTAAAATAAATAAATTTATATTAAAAAAATAACTTAGTATGTTCCCTATATAAATAGGCATCCACAGGAGTGATAAAGTCATGGATATAATAAGGACCACATTCTCATACAGTTTTGTAAGAGATAAGCCTGTAGTAGATGGAGAAGGGCTGTGGGAATGAAAATGAGACCATACTTCACAATTCACTCTTTAGCATGTGTGCATGAGTTCAGTACTTGCATTTCAATTTTTAAAAGTTATCTGAGTGTTCTCTTTTCATGCATTCATTTTATATCCCTTTGGAGTATAAAAGTATGATCCACAGCAGCAATCCTCAAAATCTTCTCATCTCAATCATTCTTTGCACTCTTGGAATATTATTGTGGACACCAGTGAGATTTTTCTTTTTAAAGTATTTTACTTATTATTTATTTCAGAAGAATGATAGAAGTCCAGAATATGTTAAAATGGCTATACTTTCTTAATCAAGAAACAGTACAAAGATTCGTGAAGAATGGCATGTTTAAGCATTATTTTTTATTTCTTTAAATATCTGACTCAATAGAAGACAACTGGTTTCTTATATCTTTGCATTCCAAGTGTGGAGCTGTGCTATTTAGTTGAAGCATATGAAGAAAACCCTGCCTCATACAAATGTTAGAGAAGGGAGAAGCATTTGAATAGTCCCTTCAGAAAATAGTATTTTCAAAAAGTTATGGACATTTCTTTTGGACAGTACTAAAACTCAGCAAATGGTAATTTCTTAAAGTTATTTTTAATACGGAGTATGAAACTCCATCACTGGGTGTGATGCATTTTTTTGTACCAAAAAATCAAAACTCTTCTGTATCACTAGTGCTTTGAAAGATGGTTTAAACCCATAGATGATTTTATAACACCCTGCATTGATAATTTGAAAAATATTAGCTCACCAACTTCCAAATATTAACATGTTTTGTTTTCAAATGTCATAGTACATCATGTACCCTTTGCAAAAACTTCATGATAGCCTCATGAAAATGAGTGAAAAGGCAAATATCAATAATATCTTTGTATTACTATGAACATTGTTCTGATCTTGCAGACTTCCCAAGTGTACCTGGACCACACTTTGAGAACCACTGATTTACAGTTACTTTCTGAGGTCTTAATGAAATAGCTGTAACCACTGATACACATCTTACTTCATGGGAGGAAAAAGCAGTTTGTTTTCCAAGAAGCAGGTTGGGAATCTCCTTGAACATCAGCAGGACCATGTGTCTGCCCTGGGCTCTTGGGCAGAGGAGGTACTTCCTGCAGAATGTGTATAGTCCTGAAATAAATGTTTTGAATCTTTCTGTATCAAAAACATATTGTAAATATGTTTAAAAACTGTTATTTTCCTTGATTAAAAAAAAAATAAAGATCCAGGAGATTAAGTTTCAACTGCTCTAAATGTGATTATGGGAAATTTAAAAGTATATAAAGGATGAAATTACTTACACACAGAGAACATAGTGCTTAACCTGGTTTTCATAAGTATATACAATGAGTGTTAATACTTGTCATTTGCCAATATTTTGACATAATTTAGCATTGATGCCTAACCCACTGCATACGAGTGACATTTTAGAGAGGTCTGGGGAGTCCTTCAGCAGTGGGGGAAAGAATGTCCTCTTTGCTGCTGGGCCAGATCATGATTATAATTCTGTTATGTAATTAAGGTTTGTTGTCGTTGATGTTTTGGGCTTCCCAGGTGGTTCTAGTGGTTAAGAACCCACTTGCCAGTCCAGAAGACATAACAGACATTTAACCTGGTTTTCATAAGTATATACAATGAGTGTTAATACTTGTCATTTGCCAATATTTTGACATAATTTAGCATTGATGCCTAACCCACTGCATACGAGTGACATTTTAGAGAGGTCTGGGGAGTCCTTCAGCAGTGGGGGAAAGAATGTCCTCTTTGCTGCTGGGCCAGATCATGATTATAATTCTGTTATGTAATTAAGGTTTGTTGTCGTTGATGTTTTGGGCTTCCCAGGTGGTTCTAGTGGTTAAGAACCCACTTGCCAGTCCAGAAGACATAACAGACACAAGCTCGATCCCTGGGTTGGGAAGATCTGCTGGAGTAGGAAATGGCAACCTGCTCCAGTATCCTTGCCTGGAAAATTCCATGGACAAAGAAGCCTGGTGGACTACAGTCCATAAGATCCCAGGGAGTCAAACACGACTGAAGCGACTTAGCCCACACGTCCACAGTTGTTTAGTCTCTCAGTTGTGTCCGACTCTTTGCGACTCCATGGACTGTAACCCGCCAGGTGCCTATCCGTGCCATTTCCCACACAGGAATACTGGAGTGGGTTGCCATTTCCTTCTCCAGGGGATCTTCCTGACCCAGGGATTGAACTTGCATCTCCTGCATTGGCAGGCTGATTCTTTACCACGGAGCCACCAGAGAAGCCCCATAATAAAGTTATCTCCATCTATAATATTAAACATTAAAGGTCTTAAACATCAACAACTCATGTACAAGATTGCTGTATTTCTTGACTATGGGGAAAATGAAAGAAGATACAAGCGAATCTAGAAAGAATGAATGACTGAAGAAAACAGCTCTTTCTGATATACTTTGCATGACTGGACCATTGTTCCCTTATTACTCTCAAATTTTGTAGTAAGTCAAAATGAAGCCTAAATAGGAAATAAAGTCAACCTCATATTAAGGTTTTGGGAAAAACATAATAACTGCCTATATTAAAATAAATGAACCTTCTTATATGATTTTTTGAGATTGACAACTGACCAAAACCTATTACATACATTACATAGTACAATAAAAATAGCTGCTCTGGTTAGTCAGAAAGTCTTTGCAGCTGCAGGGGTACTTCTTGGAAATAAAGTTTGTGTTTACACAGGTGCAGCCATATTTAACACAAAAAAAAAATTTTATGCACTATGCAAACAGCTGCCTGTCTGTTTTGTTTGGCAGAGCTTTTTCCAGCTGAAACAATTTGTATCAAGCCCATTGCTCTGTGATACCTATGTAAACAATACAGAAAAATTCCTCTACAAGGATGAGGTTTCTCATAGTGTGTCTTTTAGACAAACTATTAAAGCAGGAACCACTTGATTGGAGCCTGCTAAGAAAACTATGCCCTTAGTGAAATACTTACCATCTAATATATGTGCATAAGCTGCTGGAGAAGCATTAAGTTTGCAGGGAGCAACTATCAAGGGCTTCCTCTAACTCTAGTAATTTGAAGGCAATAATGACTAGCGGAGGGATTAAAAAACTTGAACATTTTTTCCTTAGCAAATCAATATTCCAGTTTTAGTTGCATTAGATAGATTATTTCCCAGACTACCTAACTGTAAAATATATATTCTTTGATTATGTTACTACTAAGAATTAGAGGCATTATATTTGAAAAGTCAAATATATTTATAAAGTTATATTTAGACATAGGCATTTTCTTAAAAAAACCAACATACTGGTACCTTATGCAATTTATTCATATTGACATAAGAAATTTATTTTTGTTGTTTTTTTAATTTAATTTTTAAATTTTATATTAGGGTGCAGTTGACTTTAAATCTCTTAAAGAGATGGGAATACCAGACCATCTTACCTGTCTTCTGAGAAACTAGTATGCAGGTCAAGAAGCAACAGTTAGAACCCTGTATGGAACAACTGATGATTGGTTCAAGACTGAGAAAGAAGTATGACAGGCTGTCTGCTGTGACCCTATTTGTTTAAACTATACACTGAGTACGTCATGAGAAATGCTGGGCTGAATGAGTTACAAGCTGGAGTCAAGATAGGTGGGAGGAACATCAATAACCACAGATATGCAGATGATGCCACTCTAATGGCAGAAAGCAAAGAGGAGCTAAAGAGCCTCTGGATGAGGGTGAAGGAGAAGACTGAAAGAGCCACCTTAAAATTAAATATTAAAAAAACTAAGATCATGGCATCTGGCCCCAGTCTTCATGGCAAACAGGAGGGGAAAAGGTGGAAGTAGTGACAGATTGCCTCTTCTTGGGTTCTAAAGCCACTGTGGATGGTGACTGCAGACATGAAATCAGAAGACAATTGTTTCTTGGCAGGAAAGCTATGACAGACCTAGACAGTTTGTTGAAAAGCAGAGACGTTACTCTGCTGACAAAGGTCCACATGGTCAAGGCCATGGTGTTCCCCGTGGTCACATACGATTGTGAGAGCTGGACTAAGAAGAAGGGGCAGAATGCCAAAGAATTGATGCTTTCAGACTGTGGTGTTGGAGAAGACTCCTGAAACTCCCTAGAACAGCAAGGAGATCAAACCAGTCAATTTAAGGGAAATCAGTCCTGAATACTCGTTGGAAGGACTGATGCTGCAGCTGAAGCTCCAGTATTTTGGGCACCTGTTGCAAACAGCGACTCATTGGAGAAGACCTTGATGCCAGGGAAGATTGGAGCAGAAGGATAAGGGGATGACAGAGGATGAGATGGCTGGATGGCATCACCGATGCATGGACATGAAATTGGGCAAACTCTGGGAGACGGCGAGGGGCAGGGAGGAATTGCAAAGAGTCGGATATGACTGGGTACTGAACAACAACAGTTGACTTACAATGTTGTGTTAGTTTCAGGTATACAGAGAAGTGATTCAGTTATACATGGACATATATCCATTCTTTTTCAGATTCTTTTCCCATATAAGTTATTACAGATGTCCCATGTGCTACACAGTAGGTTCTTATTGGTTATAAAATCAGAAACTCTTTATAGTTTGGTGGAAAGAGTTGCTTTATTTTCAATTCCAATGTTTATGTTAAATTTAACCATCTTTTTCAATATTTCAATAGTGGTAAACATGTTCCAAGCACTAATTGTTTAGGCACTGAGAACATAGTAGTGAATAAAAAAAGAAAAAAACTGTCACCTTGAAGACCAAATGTGCTTCAGAAGAATGTTAGAAGTTAACTGCTGTGAGCTTTGTGAAAAATTAGTATAGTATAATCAGAAATGTGAATGATCTAAAGAGGAAATGACAAGGGATGAAACGGCAGTGATGAAAGGAATAGACCCAAACTAAGTTTACCAGAGGTCAAATCGCCAGCATCCTCCGGATCATATAAAAGCAAGAGAATTCCAAAAGATCCTCTACTTCTGCTTCATTGACCGGTGGATCATGACAAACTGGAAAATTCTTAAAGATATGCGGATAGCAGACCATCTTATATGCCTCCTGAGAAATCTGTATGCAGGTGAAGAAACAACAGTTAGAACTGGACATGGAACAACAGACTGGTTCCAAATTGGGAAAGGAGTGCGTTAAGGCTGTGTATTATCACCCTGCATATTCTTATATGCAGAGTACATCATGCAAAATGAGGGGCTAGATGAAGCACAAGCTGGAATCAAGATTGCTGGGAGAAATATCAATAACCTAAGATATGCAGATGACACGATCCTTATGGAAGAAAGGAAAGAGGAACTAAAGAGCCTCTTGATGAAGGTGAAAAGGGAGAGTGAAAAAGTTGGTTTAAGACTTAACA
>SJXQ01011303.1:0-11859 GCA_006408695.1 Aepyceros melampus
TACTCCTTTTCCTATTTGGAACCAGTCTGTTGTTCCATGTCCAGTTCTAACTGTTGCTTCCTGACCTGCATACAGATTTCTCAAGAGGCAGGTCAGGTGGTCTGGTATTCCCATCTCTTTCAGAATTTTCCACAGTTTACTGTGATCCACACAGTCAAAGGCTTTGGCATAGTCAATAAAGCAGAAATAGATGTTTTTCTGGAACTCTCTTGCTTTTTCCATGATCCAGCGGATGTTGGCAATTTGATCTCTGGTTCCTCTGCCTTTTCTAAAACCAGCTTGAACATCAGGGAGTTCACGGTTCACATATTGCTGAAGTCTGGCTTGGAGAATTTTGAGCATTACTTTACTAGCATGTGAGATGAGTGCAATTGTTCGGTAGTTTGAGCATTCTTTGGCATTGCCTTTCTTTGGGATTGGGATGAAAACTGACCTTTTCCAGTCCTGTGGCCACTGCTGAGTTTTCCAGATTTGCTGGCAAATTGAGTGCAGCACTTTCACAGTAAGAATAAGGAATTTGTAATAATTTATATAATATGTCAAGTAATGAAACAAGGAAAAAATAGAACTAAGTCTAAAGATTTAAAATTTCATTACAAAACTAATATCCAGGGCTTCCCTGGTGGCTCAGTTCAGTTCAGTTCAGTTCAGTCGCTCAGTCGTGTCCAACTCTTTGCGACCCCATGAATCGCAGCACGCCAGGCCTCCCTGTTCATCACCAACTCCTGGAGTTCACTCAGACTTAAGTGCTGCTAGTGGGGTTCATATTGATGGTAGCATCTCTCACTATTGTTTTCAGCTTGCAGAGAATAGACACCACTTACTTTCAAAGATGGCTTTGTCTGTTTTTCTGCTTTTTAAAAAAAAAAATCACGTTTTCTTTTTTCTAAACCCAAAATATCTCAAATTCTGTCTCAAAAAATGATTCTATTCCATTTTTTTTTTTTTTTCCTGATTCACAACCTCAGAATCCATCCCCACATCTACTCCTGCGGGTCTTTGGCAATATACTCCATTTTTTGGTGTATAAGCTTTTTATTCATGGGTTTAATTTCACGATAGTATTTTGGAGCTTGATCCTCTGACACTGGTTATGAGCCTAAGGCATTCATGGTATTGGGAATAGGTTGTAAGAAAATTTATACTGCCTTACAAGGTAACTGCCCCCAGGCAACATGCTTACACACTTCTAGGAGGACAGGAAAAGCTCATTAAACACTGGTGGGAAAGCTTTTTCTTCCAGTAAGGGATGTTTAGTGACTTAACGTATTCAAGATGCTCTGAGTCTTCAGGGTTTTCCCATTTGTCCCAATTACAACTGGAATTTCAGTGTCTTAACTTTCAACGAGCGACGTGGTACTGACTGAATTCAATGGACGTAATTCAAAAGCCACAGGATTAGATTGTATATCTAATTTTCAGTTTCATCAGCTCTGTAGAGACGAGAGTAATTTTAGGGTAATCATTTTGTCACCCTGACTTTTTGACTCTCTAAGCCTAAACACTTATAAGCATAAATTTGTCATTTCCTTTCTTTCAAAGCTCAGCACTTTTGGAAGTAGTTGACTCATGCTAAAACTCTTGCGTTCTTCAGGCCCATTTTACTGTTCTAAAGCAGCAACTATTCATTCTTCCCATTCCTTGCCTTTAAGAGTCACTGTATTCCAGGTGCTCAGTGGCACAGATGATAAAATAAGGAATTGTTTCACTACAGTTTACACCAGGTACCAGCGCTTTTCTCGCTAAGATTAACTGGATCTTCTGAACTTTTACACTCAATCTGCCATATAATGAATCCCAAATATCCACTTCCCTGATGGTTCCTTGCACTTCTAATACAAAGTATTCTATTGTTAGGAATCTAAGTTTCAAGCAACAACATTCATCCTGCTTAATTTAAGCAGAAAAGCTTTATTTATTTATTAAGGATACTGCTGCTGCTAAGTCGCTTCAGTCGTGTATGACACTGTGCGACCGCAGAGACGGCAGCCCACCAGGCTCCTCCGTCCCCGGGATTCTCCAGGCAAGAACACTGGAGTGGGTTGCCATTTCCTTCTCCAATGCATGAAAGTGAAAAGTGAAAGTAAAGTCGCTCAGTTGTGTCCAACTTTTCGCGACCCCATGGACTGCAGCCTACCAGGCTCCTCCATCCATGGGATTTTCCAGGTGAGTACTGGAGTAGGGTGTCATCGCCTTCTCCAATTAAGGATACTAGATAGCTTTTACATTCATTAAGAGGGCTAGAAGAAGAAACAAGCTAAACTTACCAGGATGTTACCCATAGTCTATTACCAACTTCTGAACTCCTTTAAAAACAGGCCCAAGGCAAAAACTGCTCATGGCACTGCCAATTCCTTGCTAAGTTGCTTCGGACGACTCTATGCGACCCCATAGACGGCAGCCCACCAGCCTCTCCCGTCCCTGGAATTCTCCAGGCAAGAACACTGGAGTGGGTTGCCATTTCCTTCTCACAATCACTAGAAAAACAGAACGAAAAAAAAAATGCTGCTTTTCAGAACCTGTCCTTATTTAATCACTTCCAAATTGGAGACTCATGTGGATACAAATGATTGCCAGTGTCTGGTTTTTAATTGGTATCCTGTACTTAGACTGTTTATATTTTAATGTAAAATTTGATATGTTAAGGATTTTTTTCAAGTTTTATTATTTGCTGTCTTTAGCTGCTTTTCAGAACCTGTCCTTATTTAATCACTTCCAAATTGGAGACTCATGTGGATGCAAATGATTGCCAGTGTCTGGTTTTTAATTGGTATCCTGTACTTAGACTGTTTATATTTTAATGTAAATTTTGATATGTTAAGGATTTTTTTCAAGTTTTATTATTTGCTGTCTTTTTTTATCTTTCTTTCATTATCTTGCTGTGAGTTACCTGAAGATTTTTGAAGATTCCATCTGGATGTACTTTTAGTTCAGTTCAGTTCAGTCGCTCAGTCGTGTCCGACTCTGCGACCTCATGAATCGCAGCACACCAGGCCTCCCTGTCCATCATCACCTCCAGGAGTTCACTCAAACTCATGTCCATTGAGTCGCTGATGCCATCCAGCCATCTCATCCTTGGTCGTCCCTTTCTCCTCCTGCCCCCAATCCCTCCCAGCATCAGGGTCTTTTCCAATGAGTCAATTCTTCGCATGAGGTGGCCAAAGTACTGGAGGTTCAGGTTTAGCATCATTCCTTCCAAAGAAATCCCAGGGTTGATCTCCTTCAGAATGGACTGGTTGGATCTCCTTGCAGTCCAAGGGACTCTCAAGAGTCTTCTCCAACACCACTGTTCAAAAGCATCAATTCTTCGGCACTCAGCCTTCTTCACAGTCCAACTCTCACATCCATACATGACCACAGGAAAAACCATAGCCCTTAGTGTTTATTAATATAAGATTTGTATAATTTTTTAAATTATTGCCCTTGATAGTGTGTACACATATAACTTGCCATAACCTACTATTACTAACATATTACTCCTCTGAGGGGAGTGTATGAGACTTACTTCCACATAGGTTCCTGCCTTCTCCCAACTTTTAAAGTATGATTGTCTCAAGTATTCCCTCTATATTCATGGAGCACCGTGTCATATACTGTTATAGTTTTTACTTCAATCAAGTATGATTTTAAAATCTCATGACTCAAGACTCAAGGAATATAGTCTATTATATCAACCCTTCCTTTTACCCATTCCAGTGTTCTTCCGTTCTGAAATTTTGAGTCTTCAGTTACAATGTCCTTTCTTTTCAGAGAACTCCTTATAGCCATTTTTTACAGGTGGGTTTCTTGGAAACAAATTATGTTGTTGTTTTTTTTTAATTTAGTAGGATCCCCATACCCACTTCATTCACCTTTTTGTAGCTAGCCTTTTTTCAGCTTTAGTGAAGTATAATGATAAAATTGTAAAATATTTAAAGTGAACAATGTATGATTTGATAGATGTATACATTGTGAAAAATTCCCACAATTGAGTTGCAATTCTCAATTGGAAAAAACCTTTCAGTACTTTAAAAATGTTGTACTACTTCCTCTGGCCTCCATGGTTTTTGATGAAAAATCTACTGTCATTTGAATTGCTTTTCTCCAAAGGTAAAGTGTCATTTCTCTCTGGATGCTTTCAAAATATTTTCTTTGTATTTACTTCGCAGAAGTTGAATTATATCTTTTGGTATGACATTCTTTGGTTTTATTTTACCTGGAGCTCATTCAACTTCTTGAATCTATCCATTTGTGTATTTCACCAAGTTTTAGAGGTTTTCAGCCACTATTTCTTTGAATACTTAAGTTTCATTTTCTCTTTCTAAAAATTGTGTGATCCAATTAGTAGCTCTTTTGAATTGTCCCAGCAGTCTGAAAATTTATTTTTTGTTTAGTCATTCTTCTCTTTGTTGTTCAACATAAATTATCTTGATCTACCCTCAGGTACAATGACTCTAGCCTCTTTGATCTCCACTCTGTAACTGAGCCCGTTAAGTAAGTTTTTATTTCTGATATTACATTCTTCAGTTCTATAATTTTCATTTTTTTTAAAGTAATTTATTTTTTTGCTGAGATTTTCTGTCTTTTCATTTGTTCCAACAAAATTTATAATAGCTTGTTGAAGCATTTTATAATGATTGCTTTAAAATTCTTGTCAGATAATTCAATATCTGATTATTTTCAGTATTTGAATCTATTGATCATTTTTCTCATTCATGTGATTTTCCTGGTATGATGAGTGATTTCTATCATATCTGGGCTGTGCTGGGTACTACTTAATCTTCTGTTAGAAATGAATCTCCTGGTGAGATATAGCCCAAGAGTTGGCTGAATCTGTACATTGCCCTTCCTGCTGGGTTTCACTGACACCACCCAGACAAAAAGAGGAGCACTGACTCACACTGTCTCATCAGCCTGCCAGAATTCTGTATCTAGTGAAAATGTCTTTTTGGAATTAAGGTGAATAAAAATAGTCTCCAGTGAAGGAAGACTAAGAGAAAATGGGAGTAGTCAATGGACTTGTTCTAAAAGAATTGCTAAAGGAAGCTCTTCAGACAGAAGGGAAATGATTCCAGAAGGAAATGTTAAACATTTGGAAAGAAGGAAGAACAATTAAATCCTTGGAGGAAGTTATACAGAATCTGGGGTTGTAGGGGCAATAAGAGACAGTGGAGCCACACGAAGTGCAGGCCAGTAATAAGAATATGAAACTTAGGGAGATAGGGTGAGGGCATGAGCCAGCAGGCTTTGCAGGTAAGACTGCAGGTAATGAAGAAGGTTGGGAAGATACACAGAGATAAAGACCAGCAGGCTTTCTGGCCAAGGGCACAGTGGTGTTGGTGGCAGTGTGTGGAGGAGGAGGGTGAGCCAGGGTAGTAGAGAGACTGGTTATATTGGGAAAAATAAGCAAATCACTTGAGCAAATTAATAAAGATATTGAGAATGATGGGAACCAAGTTTCTCATGTTGAAGCCTATATTAACAAACTCAGAAAAGGAGAAAATTAGAAAACCACGAAAGCCAGAAAAGTGGATTATAGTTGAAAATATCACAATAAACTATGGAAAATTCTGAAAGAGATGGGAATACCAGACCACCTGACCTGCCTCTTGAGAAACCTACATGCAGGTCAGGAAGCAACAGTTAGAACTGGACATGGAACAACAGACTGGTTCCAAATAGGAAAGGGAGTACGTCAAGGCTGTATATTGTCACCCTGCTTATTTAACTTATATGCAGAATACATCATGAGAAACGCTGGGCTGGAGAAGCACAGGTTGGAATCAAGATTGCCGGGAGAAATATCAATAACCTCAGATATGCAGATGACACCACCCTTATGGCAGAAAGTGAAGAACTAAAGAGCCTCTTGATGAAAGTGAAAGAGGAGAGTGAAAAAGTTAGCTTAAAACTCAACATTCAGAAAATTAAGATCATGGCATCTGGTCCTATCACTTCATGGCAAATAGATGGGGAAATGGTGGAAACAGTGTCAGACTTTATTTTTCTGGGCTCCAAAATCACTGCAGATGGTGATTGTAGCCATGAAATTAAAAGACGCTTGCTCCTTGGAAGAAAAGTTATGACCAACCTAGACAGTATATTGAAAAGCAGAGACATTACTTTGTCACCAAAGGTCTGTCTAGTTAAGGCTATGGTTTTTCCAGTGGTCATGAGTGGATGTGAGGGTTGGATTATAAAGAAAGCTGAGCAACAGAGAATTGATGCTTTTGGACTGTGGTGTTGGAGAAGACTCTTGAGAGTCAGTCCTGAATATTCATTGGAAGGACTGATGCCGAAGCGGAAACTCCAATACTTTGGCCACGTGATGTGAAGTGCTGACTCATTGGAAAAGACCCTGATGCTTGGAAAGATTGAAGGCAGGAGGAGAAGGGGACGACAGAGGATGAGATGGCTGGATGGCATCACCGACTCAATGGACATGGGTTTGGGTGAACTCCGGGAGTTATTGATGGCCAGGGAGGCCTGGCGTGCTGTGGTTCTTGGGGTCGCAAAGAGTCAGACACGACTGAGTGACTGAACTGAACTGATTAATGTGAATTCATTGTTTTATGAGATATGCAAATGAGTATAAAGTAGTTATAGAAGTGTGAATGTATTTATACTCATGTATAAATATATATATAATGTGTATAAATAATGTATATAAAAATATATACATAATGTATTTCCTAGCTCTGTCTGCTAAGAAAGACTAGAGGAAATGAGCCAATGGACACTACCAGACAGAGCCCTAATCTTGATTTCTAGTAACTTATTCTCCACTAAGGAACCAGAACTTCTTGGAGAAATAACTAATTCCAGGGCTGAAGATGGAGGAGAAAGTGAGCCTGGATTATCTTTTTGTGCCAGAAGACTAGTCAATAAACAGGATACACCATAAGGACTCAGGCATCGACTGGAAAGGATTCACTGGCCGAGTACAAGAAAATTTGAGCATCAGAATAAATAATCATAAAGAAAAGGTTTCAATACCATAAAGAAATAAGAAAATCCATGAGCTCACAGTCATAAATTTTCAAACATTGAATAGAGTACCTTCTAGGACAAAAGAAAATGTGATTAACAGTGAGCTTTATTAAATCCCTTGGGAGGAAACCTCCATTAGTGTAGTGCAGTTGCTCAGTCGTGTCCAACTCTTTGCAACTCAATGGACTATAGGCCCACCAGGCTTCTCTGTCCATGGGATTCTCTAGGCAAGAATAGTGGAGTGGATTGTCATTTCCTTCTCCACGGGATCTTCCTGACCCAGGGATCGAACCTGGGTCTCCAGCATTGCAGGCAGATTCTTTACCATCTGAGCCACAAGGGAAGCCGAAACCTCCATTAGAGACACGTAAGTTCTTTTCCATAAGTTTTTAAACCTCCATTAAAGGCACATAAAAACTTATGGAGAACTTTCTGAGGTCTCCAGAGCTGAGATAAACTTTTACATCTTAGATCTGAAGTTGGCAAAATGTGACAAACACATTTCATTTATCACTCTTTAATACAGATGAATTTTATTAAGAAAGAAAATTCAGCTCTCTAAGAAGCTGATTTTGTATTTTTTTTTTTAGTTTTCTGTTTTCTGCTTTTTACTATTTCCTTTCTTCTGCTTGCCTTGGATGTATTTTCTTATTTTTCTAGGTTCCTGAGCTGGGAGTTTAGATTATTGCTTTGAGATTTTACTCTTTTTTTTTTTTTCTCTCTCTTTTCTAATGTATACCTTTAATGCTATAAATCTCTCTCTCAGCAATGCTTTCACTGTATCCAACAAATTGTTAGATATAGAAATTTTTTAAAAATTTTATCAGTATGCTTCTTGATCTCCCTCACTTGTTGTTTGGTTTCCGAGTGTTGTGAACTTTTCATGGTATTGTTCTGTAATTGATTTCTAGTTTGATTCCATTATATCAGAGAATGCCATCTGTGTGATTTTGATTCCTTTAAGTTTGTTGAGCTGTGTCTATGGCCTAGGATATGGTGGAGCTTGAGAAATACCCTATTAATATTTTAAAAGAATGTGCACTCTGTTCTTGTTGGGTAGTGTTTTACAATTGTGAACTCAATGTTGTTGGTTGACAGTATTATTTATTTCTTTTATATACTGGCTGATTTTCTGCCTAGATGTTCTATCATTTCTTAAGAGTGGGATATTGACATCTCCAGCTCTCTAAGGGTGAATTTGTCTATTTCTCCTTTCATTTTTATCAGTCCTCTTACCCTACTCATTTTGCAGTTCTGATGTTTGGAGCCTCTACCTTTAGGATTGTTATGTCTTCTTAGTGGATTGAACTTTTTATTATGTAATGTCCCTCTCTGTCCCTGGAAATTTTTTTCACTTTTAAGTCTAAATGATCTGATATCAGTATAATCACTCTTTTCATTAATGTTTGAATAAGATATCTTTTCCATCCTTTTACTTTATATTTTTCTATAGTATTATAATTGAAGTCAGTTTTGTAGATAGCCTATATTGAGTCATGATTTTTAATCCACCCTGCCAATCTCTGTCTTTTAATTAATATATTTAGACAATCTACATTTAATGTAATTATTGATATATTAGAGTTTACATTTTCCATTTTATTTCTCATTTTCCGTTTTTCTTTTCCATTTTATTCCTGCTGTCCTGTGTGTTACCTAAACTTTAAAAAACAACTTTATTTTGATTTATCTGAATAAAGTGTTTTTAAGTATATATATTTGTAATTTTAGTGGTTGCATTATGTTTTATACTATACATGCATAACTTATACAGTATAATGGTATCAGCATTTTATTCATTTGAGTGAAGTGTAGTAAACTTGAAGTCAAGCAAAGTGTTAGTAACTCGTTTGTGTCCAACTTTTTGCAACCCCATGGGCTGTAGCCCACCAGGCTCCTCTGCCCATGGAGTTCTCCAGGCAAAAGTGGGTAGCCACTCCATTCTCCAGGGGATCGTCCCAATCCAGGGATCGAATCCAGGTCACCTGCACTGCAGGCAGATTCTTTTATCCTCTGAGTCACCAGGGAAGTAACCTTATTTTCCTTATCTTCCTTTAACTCCTCTTGCCTTCCACCATTTATAATTGCCTTAACTATTTCCTCTATACAGAAGGAGAACCATATCATGCAATTATTATAATTTTAATTTGAACTATCAAATCTAATTGTAAAAACTCAAGGGGAGGAGAAAAGTCTATTGAATTTGTCTATGTATTTATTTTTCCATTGTTCTTTCTTCCTTGCTATGTCCCAGGCTTTCTTCTTTTATCATTTCATTTTTATTACAACAACTTCCCTTAGTCATTGTTTTTGGGTAGGTCTGCTGGAAAAAAAATTCTTTAGTTTCCCTTCATTTTAGAATGTCTTGATTTCCCTTCTTTTCCTAAGGGGTATTTTCACTGGACAAAGAATCGTGGGTTAACAGATCTCTTCCTTCAGAGTGTGTGTGTGTGTATGTGTGTTTGTGTGTGTGTGTTTGCGTGCACGCATGCATGCACGCACATGCTCAGTTTCTCAGTCGTGTCCAACTCTTTGTGATCCCATGGACTGTAGACTGCCAGGCTCCTCTGTCCATGGGATACTCTCGAGTGGCTTGACATTTCTTTCTCCATGGGATCATCCCAACCCAGGGATCAAACTTGTGTCTCCTGCATTGGCAGGTGGATTCTTTACCTTTGAGTTACCTGGGAAGCCCTTCCTTTAGTACTTAAACAATATTGAGCTTCTTTCTTCTAGCTTCCATGGCTCCTGATGAGAACTGACTGTCAATTGAATCATTTTTCTTCGAGAGGTGAGGTATCATTTTTCTCTGTCTGCTTTCAAGATATTTTGTCTTAAGTTTTCAGAGGTTTGATTATAATGTGTTTGGTATGAAATTCCTTGGGCTTATACTTTTAGGCATTTGCTTAGTTTCTTAAATTTGTAGGCTTATGTCTTTTGCCAAAATTGGGAAACATTCAGCCATTATTTCTTTGAATACTTCTCAAGATCTACCTTCTCCTCTCCATATGTGACTCCAGTGAGATAGACGTTAGATCTTCGTCTCTTTTCATAGATAGCTTAGGCTCTGTTCGTTTGTTTCAATCTGTATTTCTTCTGGTTTAGACTGGGTAATTTCTATTCTGTTGTCAAGCGCACCAGTTCTTTCCCCCTGACCTTTTCATTCTGCTAAGTTCATTCAGTGAAAGTTTACTGGATATTCAGTTAATGTTTCTTTCGGTTGTAAAGTTTTCATTTGATTTCTCTTTCTCCTCTTCTTCCTCCTCATTGTTCTTCTTTTATTGTTAAAGCTTTCTGTTTCTTTTTGAGTCTTTCTATTTTTTTCTTTTGTTTCAAACATGTTTTTAATTGTTCATTGAAGCCTTTTTATAGTGTCTCATTTAAAAATCATTGAGAGTTGGACATGATTGAAGTGACTTAGCAGCAGCAGCAGCCACCAGATAATTCCAGTATCTTTGACATCTTGGTGGCATCATCTGTTTATTTTCTTTTCTCGTTCATGTTAGGATTTCCTGATTCTAGCTGAGACTGTGATTTTTAGTTGTATCCTGGACATTTACTTAAATCTTCTATTTTAGCAGACCTCCTCTGGCACTGTGTGAGAAGAGAGAGAGGCAGTGTAATTACTGCTAGGTAGAGGTGGAAGTTCAACTCCCTTGTCAGTCTTCATTGTTACTACAATGAGGAGGCAACCCTCATTGCTGGGTGGGTATGGAATTTCACTCTTCACCAGGCTTCTGCTAGCACCACTGTAGCAGTAGGGAAAGGGATGTCTCATTACCATTCAGATGGTATGGAAGTCTAGGCTCACCATGTGCTCTCTACTGATAGGAGATTGTTGAGAGCTGGAAGAAGTGAAAATCCAAGCTCTACATTGGCTTTCTTTGTATCATTCCAGGGGTAGAATGGAGGATATTTTATGTGTACTGGGAGTGTTTCTTGTTACAGTGGGGTGATGAGAGTTGAAGTCTAGGCTTTCTGCTCAACCTTTAATGATGGGTGTGGACCACAGGCTTTCCTATGGTGTTAGACTAGAATCAGGCAGTTATTATCTCAGAATTTGCTGTCTCATTGGGCTTCTACTTTCCTGGTCTTTTGGCAACAGAAAGCAGGCTTTCCTTAGGGCTGTTTTGTTTATATCTACTGGTATTTCCAGGCTGGAGGCCTCTCTAGCACCCAGTCCAGATGTATGAGACAATAAAACACAGTGAACTGAATTTTGTGTTGTTTCTTGGCTGTCAAAATACCTAGCTGGCCTGTTGGCTTCTCCCTACTTTGCAGAGTTCCCCCTTGTTTCATTAACATTTCTTGTTACTTATAACAAGAAAACTATAGAATAACTGTTATCCAGACATGGAAGTCTTATTTGTAAATACTCTTTGAATTTCTATTTTTGCATACATTTTACACTAATCATATAACATTAATATAAGTATACATATATTAAATTACAAGTAAGTATGCAACCACATATACAGAAGGTACATGCTCAGGTTTTACTAATAGAGTACATAGCCAAATTCAGATTGCAGACCACTGATGGAATGAAAGCACTGTGGCATGAAAGCACTCTTTCTTTGGCCCTTCTACTAACTTATATGATTTAGAGTATTCCAGCCAGGTCTTCCACACTGCAGGCAGATTCTTTACCAGTTGAGCCATAAAGGAAGCCCAATTAAGTGAGATGGTCTATAATACCATTTCTACCTCTCAGTTCAGTTCAGTTCAGTCACTCAGTTGTGTCCAACTCTTTGCAACCCCATGAATTGTAGCACTCCAGGCCTCCCTGTCCATCACCAACTCCCGGAGTTCACTCAAACTCACGTCCATGGCGTCGGTGATGCCATCCAGCCATCTCATCCTCTGTCATCCCCTTCTCCTCCTGCCCCC
>SJXQ01011303.1:15993-196328 GCA_006408695.1 Aepyceros melampus
CTGGCTTGGAGAATTTTGAGCATTACTTTACTAGCATGTGAGATGAGTGCAATTGTGTGGTAGTTTGAGCATTCTTTGGCATTGCCTTTCTTTGGGATTGGAATAAAAACGGACCTTTTCCAGTCCTGTGGCCACTGCTGAGTTTTCCAAATTTGCTGTGATGTTATCAGGAATTAATGCTCAAATCTTAGTTCAGGTAGTTCATTAGGGAAGAACATGGCAATAGTCTAGCTCTGTTCTTTCTTCATTAGCGGAAATACTATTGTAAAGTGAAACTTCCTCTGATAAACTCATATGTTATCCAGTGGCGTGATAGTGTAGTAAAGGTAGGATAGATATTTGATTCTCTTCATGTTCCCATTTCCAAAATAATGAGTTTAGTTCCAAGTATATTCTAATGATGATCAATTAACTCTTTTTTGAATATTATAATAAATTCATGGAAATAAATATCTGTTGTACAGTGCATCTGTTATTGTCATTGGTGTTCAAATTAAATCTTTGTAGCCTCTGGGAAGCTCTTCATTGTGGCTCTTGAGATCTTCTGAAAGTACTTGGATGTCTTGATGGATCCATGCTATTTTGTATCACGGCAGGTTTTGGGCATCTGGTAGACTTCTTGCCGGGCCTGGACAGCCTTTTTGCTGAAGATGCTGGGGTTCTGCTCCATAGGAAATGGTCGAGGACACAGCTGGGCTGTGGGTCCTACTTGCGTATGCCACGCCTGGGTTGGTCACTGTTTTCTTTTCAGTAGACAGAAGTAGGTAGCACTCCTTGTTTTTTTGTTTTAAGAGAAAATATTTCATGCCTTATCTCAAGCTTTCTTTTAATATTCAGATTTTACATTTGCATTTTCTTTTTCCTGTGCTATCGGTCTCAATTTTAAGAACATAGGGGTTTTCATGCCAGTGTCTCTAGTCATTTTTGTTCTTTGAAGCTCATTGTCTGGAGAGCTCCTCAGGAAAGGTTTAAGCATACACCGTGAACTTGTATGCTGTTAACAATGTGTTGGTAACGATATAAAATCCTGTCTCACACTTTGTTCCTTAGAGCATCCCTTTAAAGTTACCCCATTGTCTTCTGTCATTTCTGCCCTCAGGGGCATTGCCATTGGAAAGTCTAATTGCAATCTGAATTTATTTCTTGCTTACGATTTTTAAGGTCTGGTGATTTTATTAAGTGTTTTCATTGTAGTTTTTATTACTGCTTTAATAAAATACCACAAACATAACATAAAGCAGCACAAGTTTATCATCTTACAGTTCTCTAGCTCAGATGTCCAACCTGGGTCTCCCTGGGCTGAAATCAAGGTATCAGCAAAAATGCCTTCTTTTCTGAAGGCTCTAAGGAACAATGTATTTCCTTGACCTTCCAACTTCTAGAGGCCACCCCATGCCTTGGGTCAAGGACACTGTCCTTCCTCTTCAAAGCCAGCACCATCTTCAGTAGTCACATCACTCTCCCACAACAGCCACTCTCCTCCATTAAGGATTCATGAGGTTATATTGGGGTTTCTCAGGTAACACGGGATAGTCTCATCTCAAGGTCCTTAACTGTTTTTTTCCTTTTTTTAGTTTAGTTTTTATTTTATATTGGAAATAGTTTAGGTACAGTGTTGCCTTAGTTTCAGGTGTATAGCAAAGGGATTCAATTATGCAGACACAAGTGACCACTCTTTTTTAGACTCTTTTTCCACATAGGTTATTAGAAGTATTGAGTAGAGTTCTTTGTGCTCCACAGTAGGTCCTTGTTGTTTATTTTATATATCAGTTCAGTTCAGTTGCTCAGTCGTGTCTGACTCTTTGCAACCCCAAGAATCGCAGCATGCCAGGCCTCCCTGTCCATCACCAACTCCCGGAGTTCACTCAGACTCATGTCCATTGAGTCAGTGATGCCATCCAGCCATCTCATCCTCGGTCATCCCCTTCTCCTCCTGCTCCCAATCCCTCCCAGCATCAGGGTCTTTTCCAATGAGTCAACTCTTCGAATGAGGTGGCCAAAGTACTGGAGTTTCAGCTTTAGCATCATTCCTTCCAAAGAAATCCCAGGGCTGATCTTCAGAATGGACTGGTTGGATCTCCTTGCAGTCCAAGGGACTCTCAAGAGTCTTCTCCAGCACCACAGTTCAAAAGCATCAATTCTTTGGTGCTCAGCCTTCTTCACAGTCCAACTCTCACATCCATACACGGCCACAGGAAAAACCATAGCCTTGACTAGACAGACCTTTGTTGGCAAAGTAATGTCTCTGCTTTTGAATATACTATCTAGGTTGATCATAACTTTTCTTCCAAGGAGTAAGCGTCTTTTAATTTCATGGCTGCAGTCACCATCTGCAGTGATTTTGGAGCCCCCCAAAATAAAGTCTGACACTGTTTCCACTGATTCTCCATCTATTTCCCATGAATTGATGGGCCCAGATGCCATGATCTTCATTTTCTGAATATTGAGCTTTAAGCCAACTTTTTCACTCTCCTCTTTCACTTTCATCAAGAGGCTTTTTAGCTCCTCTTCACTTTCTGCCATAAGGGTGGTGTCATCTGTGTATCTGAGGTGATTGATATTTCTCCCGGCAATCTTGATTCTAGCTTGTGTTTCTTCCAGCCCAGTGTTTCTCATGATGACTCTGCAGAGAAGTTAAATAAGCAGGGTGACAATATACAGCCTTGACGTACTCATTTTCCTATTTGAAACCAGTCTGTTGTTCCATGTCTAGTTCTAACTGTTGCTTCCTGAATTGCATACAGATTTCTCAAGAGGCAGGTCAGGTGGTCTGGTATTCCCATCTCTCTCAGAATTTTCCACAGTTGATTGTGATCCACACAGTCAAAGGCTTAGTGGATAAATTTTAGTCCCAAACTCCTAACTTATCACTCCCTTCCCTACATTTCCTTTTGGAACTGTAAGTTTGTTTTCAAAGTCTGTGAGTCTGTTTCTGTTTTATAAATTCCTTTGCGTCATCTTTTTAGATTTCACATTTCTTAGATTTGTTTGACTGACTGAGTATCACAATCGCTGGGTCCATCCATACTGCTGTAAATGGCATTCTTCCATCCTTTTCATGGCTGAGTAATATTTCATTGTCTACACACGCCACATCTTCTTTACTGTTCCTCTGTTGATGGACATTTAGGTTGCTTTCCTGTCTGGGCTGCTGTGTTTACTGCTGCAGTGAGCACTGGATGGCATGTGTCTTTCCCCATTTGTTTTCTCCAGATACATGCCCAGTCATGGTGGTAGGTTAGCCAACACAGGTTATGAAAGATTTCAGAGAGATTAGGAGGAGGAGAAGAGAGTTTTCGTTCACTTTCTAAAGGAGGAAAGGGGCCAGGCATGTAGAATGGTGTTGGCACCAAAGGGTGAGGGTTTGAGTCTTTTATTGAGTTTCAAAGGGCAGGGTGCAGGAAAAGGGGTGGGTTCACATCTCTTCTGGGCTGGCTGTGTCTCTACAGGATGTGGTTTTTGGAGAGTAGACTTGCTGTCTTCAGTAATTTCCCAGTTCTTAGGTGTCGGAGAGAGACTTGATAGTGGCCTTTGACAGGTGCTACTCTGTTGTGAACAATATTCAATGGGTTTACATTTCCTCCCTCTGACTATAACTTCTTCTTGAGTGTTACATGGAGCCCAGTCGGCCCCTTTTTAAAACTGGGGTCGAAGTCTCTTCTTTCATAACTTCTTCTTGCTGAGCTGCATAAGGCTATCCCTACCCGGTGGGGGCAGAGGGGCATGTGGGCTGTCTTGGAATTGAATGGTCTGAAAGGTAAGACCCGTGATAGAGGAGCGAGATTTGCTAAGGGCAGTAGACGTTTGAGAAAGAAGGGAAGAAGCCAGTAAGACAAGGGCCAAAAAGGAGGAAACAGAGCATGGCGGATGTGGAAGAATCTGTGATAAACCCAGTCCTGGTGCCTGAAGCCAGAGCTGTGGCCCAGATACTAGGACTGATAGAGGCTGTTGCTGAAAAGATGGGGAGAAGCATGGGCCCAGTGCAGATGCTCATCCGGAGTGAAAGGAGTACTGCGGTGCAGGTTCCCGTCTGGTCAGGAGGCATACAGAGACAACGCTGAGGTCCCACAGAGAAAGTGTAGTCCAGCTGTAGGGAGGATGCAGGCCATAAGTCACGTTAAAGAGGAGGGTTGCACCTATGACCCAGCAATCCCACTACTGGGCATGTCCCCAGAGGAAACCATAATTGAAAAAGACACATGTACCCCAGTGTTCATTGCGGCACTGTTTACAGTAGCCAGGACATGGACCCAACCTAGATGTCCAACAGCAGCTGAATGGATAAAGAACTTGTGGTACATGTACACAAGGGGATACTACTCAGCTATAAAAGGAATGCATTTCAGACAGTTCTAATGAGGTGAGTGAACCCAGAGCCTGTTATACAGAGTGAAGCAAGTCAGAAAGAAAGCAAATATCATATATTAACACATACATATGGAATCTAGAAAGATGGTACTGGTGAGCCTGTTTGCAGGGCAGCAGTGGAAATGCAGACAGAGAGGAAAGACTTGTGAACACCGTGGGGGAAGGAGAGGGTGGGACGAATTGAGAGAGTCGCATGGAAGCATATGCATTAGGCCAGCAGAAATTTGCTGTATGATGCAAGGAGCTCAAATCTGGTGCTCTGTGACAACCTAGAGGGGTAGGATGAGGTGGGCAGAGGTTCAGGAAAGAGGGGACATATGTATACTTATGGCTGATTCATGTTGACATATGGCAGAAACAAACAGTACTATAAAGCAATTATCTTCCAGTTAAAAACTTTAAAAAATAAAAGAGGAAGTTTGTATCTGGACCCTCCTAGTAAAGGGATATGTAGCAGCTAGAGCAAGTTCCACCAATGGGCTTAAGCAGGCAGAAGCTTTTGGGCAGCTGGAGGTGTCATTTTCCAGGTGAGAAGCTGCTGTTGAAAGTCCAAGCCTCACACGTTGTGCGGAAAGAAAGAGCCGGTGTCTCTGTGACAGGTCCTAGTTTCACCTGTGTAGGACAGGTGCCAGATGTTTCCTATTGATGAGGCCAAGCAGCAGTCAGTGGAACTGACAAGAGGACAAACAGTCCCATGAAAGGACCATTCACTGAGAGAGGACGGGAGTGAGCCATTGGCCTGATTTGGGAAGGTAAATTTGGTTGTTGGGGAAGTTATTTATTTGAATAATAGTTCATTTCTTGGTCTATCCCACTGTCAGAGCAGTTTAAGTATAGATTTGCTTGCAGTTGGAAGGAGCTACACTTCCTGATGATAGAGGTCATCATAAGTTGGGGTAGCGGAGCTGATGGACTTCCAGTTGAGCTATTTAAAAATCATAAAAGATGATGCTGTGAAAGTGCTTCACTCAATATGCCAGCAAATTTGGAAAACTCGGCAGTGGCCACAGCACTGGAAAAGGTCAGTTTTCATTCCAATCCTAAAGAAAGGCAAGAACAAAGAAGGTTCAGTCTACCGCACAATTGCACTCATCTCACACGCTAGTAAGGTAATGCTCAAAATTCTTCAAGTCAGGCCTCAACAGTATGTGAACCATGAACTTCCAGATGTTCAAGCTGGTTTTAGAAAAGGCAGAGGAACCAGAGATCAAATCGCCAACATCCGCTGGATCATTGAAAAAACAAGAGAGTTCCAGAAAAACATCAAACCAAAGCCTTTGACTATGTGGATCATAAAAAAATGTGGAAAATTCTGAAAATATGGGAATACCAGACCACCTGACCTGCCTCCTAAGAAATTTGTATGCCAATCAAATAGCAACAGTTAGAACTGAATATGGAACAGCAGACTGGTTCCAAATTGGGAAAAGAGCATGTCAAGGCTGTACATTGTCACCCTGCTTATTTAACTTATATGCAGAGTACATCATGAGAAACGCTGGGCTAGATGAAGCACAAGCTGGAATCAAGATTGCTGGGAGAAATATCAATAACCTCAAATATGCAGATGACATCACCCTATGGCAGAAAGTAAAGAATTAAAGAGCCTCTTGATGAAAGTGAAAGAGGAGAGTGAAAAAGTTGACTTAAAACTCAACATTCAGAAAACTAAGATCATGGCATCCCGTCTCATCACTTCATGGCCAATATATGGGGAAACAATGGAAACAGTGAGAGACTTTATTTTCTTGGGCTCCAAACCACTGCAGATGGTGACCGCAGCCATGAAATTGAAAGACATTTGTTCCTTGGAAGTAAAGCTATGACCAAGCTAGACAGCTTATTAAAAAGCAGAGACATTACTTTGTCAACAAAGGTCCATCTAGTCAAAGCTATTGTTTTCCCAGTAGTCATGTATGGATGTGAGAGTTGGACTATAAAGAAAGCTGAGCACCGAAGAATTGATGCTTTAGAACTGTGATGTTGGAGAAGATTCTTGAGAGTCCCTTGGACTGCAATGAGATCCAACCAGTCCATCCTAAAGGAAATCAGTCCTTAATATTCATTGGAAGGACTGATGCTGAAGCTGAAGCTCCAGTCCATTGGCCACCTGATGCAAAGATCTGACTCATTGGAAAACACCCTGATGCTGAGAAAGATTGAAGGTGGGAGGAGAAGGGGACGACAGAGGATGAGATGGTTGGAAGGCATCACTGACTTGATGGACATGAGTTTGAACAAGCTCCAGGAGTTGGTGATGGGCAGGGAAGCCTGGTGTGCTGCCGTCCATGGGGTCTCAAAGAGTCAGACACGACTGAGTGACTGAAATGAACTGAACTGAACGTGGTGAGGCCAGGGGACCGTGCAGGAGTTAATGTTGGCCATAACACAGATGGGAGGCTGAGGAAACCTCCTGGAAGATGGGTCCATGGATGGGGAAGTGGGTGTAAGCGGGTCAGAGAGGTTCTTTTGGACCCATGAGACAGCCTGAGGCCAGAAATACCACCCTGGCGGGTTAGGGCCCAAACCAGGCAGCCACGAGTAGGGACCAGGTTGTGCATGCCAGAGGCGGTTCTAGGAACCTGAGAAGCCTGTGCTGGCAACATTAGCACATAGCCAGCGGTTGTGATATTGTGAGCTGCTAGCCTTTTGAAGGAGGGCTGTAGTTTGTTTTATTGTGTGGAAATGGGCTTGATGGATGGCACTTAAGGAGGGGTGGCTGGTATGAAAGAACGTGATTAAGTACAAGGTAAGAAAGAGACCAAGCGTTCTGTGTTAGCTGTCTTCGGGGCTGGTCCAGCAAGGGGCTAGGAACTTCATTCCAGGGATAGAAGAAGGCTTATGTTTGTAAATAACCTTCTTTATGTAAAATAAAGAAGGGGAAATAAGAGCAAGACGCATGTAAGCCCACAAGGGCATAGTCATCTTGAGTTGTGCTCCCGGCGCTGGTGGTCTCTGGGTTCCAGTGGATCCAGAGTCTGGTGTCGGATGACAGTTGACAGGTGTAGGGAGAGGACTGTGTTAAGGACACGGCAGGGGATCAGTAGATGAGCAGAAACAGGTGGATCCAGGGTGGATGTGCTGAGAGCTTGATTGCTGTCGGAGTTGTAATGGGCCCTTCCGAGGGGTGGGAGGGGTTTGGTATGTCCAGGCAGGTCCCTTAGTAGAACCTGCTCCCCAGGTTGTAGGATTGTAGATAGGAGCAAGTCCTGAGGTTGGGGTGGTACCTGTTAGCATGGGACCATGAAAGGCTTGCTGTTAGTTCTGAGACTGAGATCGTACGGCCCAGAGGAGGTGGTTTCCTGGTAGAAAGGGAGTAAGAATTGCTGGATGTCCTTCATGAGTTCAAAGGGACTGATGTGAAGGGACCTTCCGAGTAATCTGCAGGCAGCTCTGAGGCAGAAGAGGGACAGAGGAGTTCTAGCCTGCTCTCAGTGTCTCTTAAGGCAGTGGGACCCAACCTTCTTGGCACCAAGGGCTGATTTCTCGGAAGACAGTTTTTCCACGGATTGGGGGTGGGGTGTTGGGGCTTTCAGGATGATTCAAGCACGTTGCATTTATTGTGCACTTTATCTCTAATCTAATGCTGCTGCAGATCTGACAGGAGGTACTGGTCCATACCCTGGAGGTTGGGGACCCCTGTTTTAAGGGACAAATGAGCCTTTTTATTTTTCTTGAAGACTGGGGATGCCAAGCTGCATATAGTCTGTATTTAATGTCTGAAGCTTGAGACACCTGTTGGGTAATTTGAGAGGTGAACTCTGGGCCATATTTTTGTCCTAAGGGTCCCAGAGCCATCCCTTGTCATTCATGAGTGTATGGTATAATACAAAGGGCTTATCTACATTTGGGAGGGCTGGGCCGGAGCGGAGGTGAGGGCTCTCTGGAGTATGGTGAAGGCTGACCGCAGAGAGGCGTTCCATTCCAGGGGTTCATGTTTGGGTCCCTGGAGGGCCTCATGAAGAGGTTTGTTGTAAGCCCACAGTGGGGGGTCCAGATGTGAAAGTAACCAGTGAGGCCCAGAAAGATCCTAAATTCCTTTTTTCTATGAGGTGGAAGGAAAGAGACCAAAGTTCCTTCTGTTTGTCTGGGTTTTTGGGTGGATTTTCAATTGGAGGACAATCGCTTCATAGTGTTGTGTTGATTTCCGCTGTCTCCGCTGATTTCTGCGCATCCCTTCTCTACACGTGCAGCTCCATTCCTGCCCTGCAGATTGGTTCGTCTGGACTGTTTTTTTTTTTATTCCATACATAGGCATTCATATATATTTATTTTTCTCTTTCTGCTTTGTTTCACTCTGCATAACAGGCTCTAGGTTCCTCTAGCTCAGTTCAGCTGACACATTAGTTCATCTTTATGGCTGAGCAGTATTCTGTGGTATGTAGTACCACAGCTTCTTTATCCATTCATCAGTCAGTGGACGTATAGGCTGCTCCCATGTCCTGGCATTGTAAATAGTGCTGCAGTGAACATTGGGGTACAGGTGTCTTTTGAACTATGGTTTTCTCAAGGTATACTATCCCCTGGAGGAGGGCATGGTGACCCACTCCAGTATTCTTGCCTGGAGAATCCATGGACATTGGAGCCTGGCGGGCTATAGTCCATGGGTTGCAGAGTCAGACATGACTGAAGTGACTTAGCAGGTATGTTGAGTAGCCATTGATCCTTGTACTGGGGACAAGAGAAATCCTAGTTATTTAACTATGATCTGACTAATTTGTGTTTTGGAAGGAGAAACTGTGTATCCTCATGAAGCAAAGTAAATGAGGAGGGGCGGTGGTATTGGTAAGGGAGGTGTTGTAGTCCCGGCTGCAGAGGAAGTCATCAGCATATTGAATAAGGAGTGACTAGAGTGGATAGATCAGAGGTAGGGCTTGACCACAGACGTGTGGCCATCTCTAATCGCTGGGGGAGGGAGGTCCAGGTGAGTTGTTGGGAGCAGTGAGCGTCAGGGTCCATCCATGTAAAAGTCAAGTGAGTCTTGGGAGTCTCATGAGAGAGGGATAGTGGAGAAAGTATCTTTTAGATCCAGGACAGTAAAGAGCTGAGTACTAGGAGGAGAGCTGAGGGTGGTATAGGGATTTGCAGCTGGAAGGGGCAAGGGCCCACTGCCTCGTTAACTGTGCACAGGGCCTGTACTCGACAGTGGGTGCCACCTGCCTTCGTAATGGGTAGAAAGAGGTGATGTGAGGGGAGCTGGTGGATCTAAGGAGCCCAGTGTTTACACATTTTTTAGTGAGGGATTTGTGTCTTCTGAGATCTTCCCGTTTTATAGGATGTTGAGAGCGGGGGAAAGCGAGGGGCCCCTCCTGGGGATAGTGACAGGGGTCAGATGAGAGGTCCTCTGGGGATGTTAATGTCCCACGCAATTGAGAGAAACTCTGTATTTCTGGTGGGAGAGGGAGGGCCAAGCATCAGAGGGAGAGTCTCCTCAGATTCCAGGGAAGAATTAGCAGAGAATTCTGACTGGAGAATTAGTGGAGTCCCTAGCCTTAGAGGTGCTGGGCCAGCTGGGAAGGGTGAGCAAGGAATGTGAGAAGACTTGGTCTCCCAGTGAGCATGGCGAGTCAGAGGTTTGGAGAGCACGTTGAGATTTGCCTTCTACTCTGATGATGGTGAGGGAATCCTGGGACCCGAAAATTCAGGAAGAGCAGAGTGAGTGGCTCCAGCGTCAATGAGACTGATTTCTGTCTGCCGTGGATAGAGCTCTGCGTGGCTTGGCCATGTCAGTCTTATGTCGTAGAGCCAGGTCCAGCATTGGGGCCTGTCGATCCGAAGACTGTAGAAGCCCTTGGGGTGGAGGAGGTCCTTGCAGGAGCGTTCCCTGGTTCCAGAAGGGGGCTTTGTCCCCTTTAAGCGAGGGGAGGGCAGTCCCACTCCCAGGGCCCTGTTAGTTTACCGAGTGGGCACTGTCCAGGGGGTGGCCTTCTCCTGCGGCATCCTTGACTCCAGTGCCCTCCTTGTTTGCAGCTGCGGCAGAAGCCAGTGCTGGGCCCCGTGGCTATTTTCCTTTTCGCTGGTTGGGGGACCTTGGCTAAGTCTTTTTGCTGATTTGTTGTTGGCTGTGCTGGGTCTCGCTGCTGTGAGGGCTTTCTCTGGCTGTGGGGAGCGGGTATGCTCTCTAGTTGGGATGTGCAGGCTGCTCACTGCAGTGGCCGCCCTTGTGGAGCACGGCCTCTAGGGCCCTGGGGCTTCAGTAGCTGCAGCTTTGCAGCTCTCAGGCTCTAGAGCACAGGCTCAATAGCTGTGTTGCACAGACTTAGTTACTCTAAGGCATTACTTCCCAGACCAGGGATCGAACCCATGTCCCCTGCATTAGTGGGCAGATTTTTTTTTTTTTTTAACCACTGGACCACCTGGGAAGTCCTCACCTAAGTTTTATTCTGAAGGGTGTCTCTGATTGCAGAGGCAATCATTTGGAAAGATTGTTCTGCTCTTGAGACTCTTGTCAGTCTCTCTCTTTTCCTGTTGTCTATGTTCATCTTGTTTATTAAAGAAGGGTCAGGTTCAGTTCAGTTCTGTCGCTCAGTCATGTCTGACTCTTTGCAACCCCATGGACTGCAGCAGGGAGTCTGAGGGCCCTTCCGGAACTTTTGGACTTTGTGATGGATATCATGGGCTGACTGCGAAATGAAATGCATGGCCTTGATTGTTTTACTTTCCTCAGAGGTTTAATCTAAATTGGTGAAAAGATGTGGAGTCTCTGAAAGGTGAGAAAGGAAAAGAGTGGGTTCTTCTGAGAAATTGTCTAGCTTGAGTTCACTTTGGGAAAGGTCAGACATAGAAAAAGGAACATGAACACGAGTGATTCCCTTGCAGTCAGCCACTTCACAGAAAGGAAATTGGGTGGCTGACTCAAGAGGAGGCTGAAGGGGACATCCGCCGGGTGTGATGGGGGAAGGAGGAGAACTAGGGGCCAGTGGAGGAGAGCTTGGTGGGAAGGAGCAACGTGCAGTGAGAGGACCAAGGCTCGGGGTGTTGCGTGAGTTGAAAGAAGGGCGGGCATAAAGAATGTTAGGCGATTTACCAAGGCAGTGACAGTCAAGATTGAGTGGAACAGTGTTACAGTTGAAAGAGCCAACCTGGGGCTAGACTTCTGGTCACCCACCTTACACTGAGGCCAAGCCGTGTGGCAGAAAAAGGCCGTTTGTTTGGGTTTGAGGTCGTCTAATCTGAGATCTTCCCAGTGGTTGAGGAGACATCCCAAGGGGATGGGTAGAGAGTGGTCCATAATGAAAACTGTGCAACTCAGACTGGGACTTGAATCCCTGAGCCAGGACTCAGCCCCAGCCGAAACCCAGCTTGGGACTTGGATTATGAAGAAGAGTAAAGGGCCAATTTTGAGGATGGGGCCTTTCTGAAAGTCTTGGAGGTCAGAAGGAGCATGGTGGGACTTAGAAGTATTCACTCCGGAGTTAGGCATCCCGAGATCTCAGAGATGAAGCAGTGAAAGAGGGAGGTGGACAGGGGACCTCCCCCAAGGCCAGATCCTGACCCAGATAGTGACAGACCCCACAGCGGGGTTTGCTGCTCCCTGCATGCGGCCACTGTTCTCCCAAGAGAGACCCGCCCAAGATAATACTTAGTTTGATAGATGTCCTGGTGGGCGACGACTGGGACGACTGAGCTGGAGGTTGAGGTGAAGGGAATTAGTGAAGAGTCCCCCTGTGGGCCACTGAAATGTTAGGTGAGCTGGCATGGGTTGCGAAAGAATTCATAGACATATTAGCAAGAGGAGAAAGAGAAGTTTTATTCACTTTGCAGGAGCGGACAGGGGACAGACACAAAGAGTGGCATTGGCACAGGAGGGTGAGGGTTTGAGTCTTTTATTGAGTTTCACAGGGCAGCGTGCAGAAGGGGTGGGTCCACGGCAGGATCCGGGCTGGCTGTGTCTCTGCAGGATGTGGCTTTTTGGAGAGTAGACTTGCCGTCTTCAGTGATTTCCCAGTTCTTGGGTGTCTGAAAGAGACTTGATAGGGGCCCTTGAGAGGTGCTCTCTGTTCTGAATAATGTTACAGATGCGTTTATACGTGGGATTGCAGGATCGAATGGTAGTTCTAATACTAGGTTTTAAGCAGCCCCCATACTGTTCTCCATAATGGTTACAGCAATTTATACTCCCACCAACAGTGTCGGAGGGTTTCCTTTTCCCCACACTCTCCAGAATTTATTATTTGTAGGTTTTTTTTGACGATGGCCGTTCTGATCAGTGTGAGGTAGGCCTCAGTAGCTTTGATCTGCGTTTCTCTAATAATTGGTGGTGTTGAGCCTTTTCCTGTGATTTTTGGCCATCGTGTCTTCTTTGGAGAAACATCTGTTTAGGTCTTCTGCTCGTGTATCATGCACATTGTTTTGTGTCTTTGTTGAGTTCTATGAGCTGTTGGTATATTGTGGAGATAAATCCCTTCTCAGTGGCTTTGTTCCAGATGTTTTCTCCCATTCTGTGGGTTGTCTTTTCATTTTGTTTATGGTTCCTTTGCTGTGGAAAGCTTTTAAGTTTAATTAAGTCTCATTTCTTTATTTTTATTTTCTTTAGGAGGAGGATCCAAAAAGATACTGCAGTATTTATGTCCAAAAGTGTTCTATGTTTTCCTATAAGACTTTTATAATATCTGGTCTTATTTTTAGGAATTTAATCCATTCTGAGTTTACTTTTGATGCTGTCACAATTTTGATGACTGTGGCTTTGTAGTATAGCCTGAACTCACGGAGTCTAATTCCTCCAGCCCTGCTTTTTCTTTCTCAGAATTGCTTTGGCTATTTGGGTTCTTTTGTTTTTCCATACAAACCAAGAAATTATTTGTTCTGATCCTGTGAAAAATGCCACTGGTAATTTGATAAGTACTGCATTGACTCTATCAGAGAAGGCAATGGCACCCCACTCCAGTACTCTTGCCTAGAAAATCTCATGGACGGAGGAGCCTGGTAGGCTGCAGTCCATGAGGTTGCTAAGAGTCGGACACAACTGAGTGATTTCACTTTGACTTTTCACTTTCATGCATTGGAGAAGGAAATGGCAGCCCACTCCAGTGTTCTTGCCTGGAGAGTCCCAGGGACGGGGGAACCTGGTTGGCTGCCATCTATGGGGTCGCACAGAGTTGGACACGACCGAAGCGACTTAGCAGCAGCAGCAGCAGCAGCAGCACCATTGACTCTATAGATTGCCTTGGTCAGTATAGTCATTTTGACACTATTGATTCTTCAGTCCAAGAAAATGGTTTATCATCCATCTGCTGGTGTCCTATTTGATTTCTTTTTTCAGCATTTTCAGAATGCAGAACTTTCGCCTCCTTGGTGTATGTTAGTTGCCCAGTTGTGTCCAACTCTGCAACCCTCTGGATGGTAGCCCGTTGGGCTCCTCTGTCCATGGGATTCTCCAGACAATACGGAAGTGGGTTGCCATTTCCTTCTCCAGGGGATCTTCCCAACCTATGGATCAAACCCACATCTCGTGCTTGGCAGGTGGATTCTTTACCATTGAGCCACCTGGGAAGCCATAGCAGTATTTCATTGTTATTTTAATTTGAAACTAGTAAATGCTGTCAAACATCATTTGATGCATGTTTGCCATCCATACAACTGTGTTGAAATGTCTATTCAATTCTTTTTCCCATTTTTCAGTTGGATTTTTTTGTATGTTACTATTGAATTTTAAGAATTTGTATATTTTGAATGCAAGACCTTTATCATATGGATATTTTGCAAATAGTTTCATCCATTATATGGCTTGTGTTTTTATTCTCTTAAGAATGTCTGGAAGTAGAGCCAAAGTTTTAACAAAGTATAAGTTACTAATTTTTTAAGGAAAGCGCTTGTGATGTTGATGTTATATGTAAAAACTTATGGCCAAATCCAAAGTCATAAAGATTTTCTCCTGTGTTATTTTATATAAGTTTTATATTATTGTGCTTTACATTTAGGTCTATGATAGAATTTTCACAAAAAGTAACTAAAAATATAAGTTCTGTATCTAGATTTATTATTTTTTTCATATATGGATGTCCAATCATTTTAACATCACTTCTTAAAAAGGTGATTCTTTATTCTGTGTTCAAATGTCTTCACACTTTGGATCAGCAGCCCTGTGATCTGAGTTCTCTGATGAATCTAAATAGTAATCACTGATTTTCTGTTTGTTCAGCAATTTTGTTTTTGTGTGGGAGTGATAGCTTCTAAGGTCTTTCCGTGTTGCAGCTAAAATCAAGCCTTCCCTTATTTATATTTAATTATGATTTATGTTATTTTCATATCTCCTATTTTAATTTCCTTTAACTGATTTTGAAATATGAGGGTAAAGTTTTCACATTATTTTGTAAGCATGCCTTTCTGGCATTTTTTTCCTCTTATTAAGGGTATTATTTTATTTCTTATTATTCTCTTGAAAGTATTAATTGTTCAGTCATGTCCAACCCTTTGTGACTCCATGGGCTATAGCCTGCCAGGCTCTTCTGTCCATGGGATTCTCCAGACAAGAATACTGGAGTGAGTAACCATTCCTTCCCCCAGGAGATCTTCCAACCTGGGAATCAAACACAGGGCCCTGCATTGCAGGCAGAGTCTTGACCATCTGAGCTGCCTATTTTTCTTTTACATATAGTGAAACTAAGGATTCAACCATGATTATTTGCTGTTGTTTGTTCTTGCTTCTAAACTTTTAAAAAACAGAACAGGTAAGAATAGCTATTCTGACTTTATTACACTAAATTTCTATGTTCCATTGTTTTCATGAAGTGTTAAACTTCATATCATACAAATGAATGACCATCTCTGTCGTCCCCTTCTTCTCTTGCCTCAGTCTTTCCCAGCACTGGGGCCTTTTCCAAGGAATACACTCTTCCCGTCATGTGGCCAAAGAATTGGAGCTTCAGCATTGGTCTTTCCAATGAATATTCAGGACAGATTTCCTTTAGGATGGTTTGATCTCCTTGCAGTCCAAGGAATTCTCGAGAGTCTTCTCCAACACCACAGTTCAAAAGTATCCATTCTTCAGTGTTCAGCCTTCTTAACAGTCCAACTCTCACATCCATACATGACTACTGGAAAAACCATAGCTTTGATTATATGGACCTTTGCTGGCAATGTAATATCTCTGCTTTTTAATATGTCGTATAGGTTTGTGATAGCTTTTCTTCCAAGGACCAAGCAAGTGTCTTTTAATTTCATGGCTGCAGTCACCATCTGCAGTGGTTTTGGAGCCCAAGAAAATAAAGTCTGTCATGGTTTCCATTGTTTCCCCATGTATTCGCCATGAGGTGATGGAACCAGTTGCCATGACCTTATTTAGTTTTTTGAATGTTGAGTTTTCAGCCAACGTTCACTCTCCTCTTTCACTTTTATCAAGGTGCTCTTTAGTTCCTCTTTGCTTTCTGCCATAAGGGTGGTGTCATCTGATATCTGAGTTTATTGATATTTTTCCTGGCAACCTTGATTCCAACTTGTGCTTCATCTAGCCTAGCATTTCGCATGATGTACTCTGTATATAAGTTAAATAATCAGAGTGACAATATATAGTCTTGACATACTCCTTTCTCAACTTGGACCAGTCTGTTGTTCCATGTCTGGCTCTAACTGTTGCCTCTTAACCTGTATACAGATTTCTCAGGAGGCAGGTCAGATGGTCTGGTATTCCCATCTCTTGAAGGATTTTCTAGTTTGTTGTGATCCACACAGTCAAAGGCTTTAGCATAGTCAATAAAACAGAAGTATATGTTCTTCTGGAATTCTCTTATTTCTTCTGTGATCCAGCCGATGTTGGCAGTTTGATCTCTGGTTCCTCTGCCTTTTCTAAATCCAGCTTGAACATGTGGAAGGTCTGAGTTCATGTACTATTGAAGTCTAGCTTGGAGAATTTTGAGCATTACTTTGCTAGCATGTGAAATGAGTGCAATTGTGCAGTAGTTTGAACATTCTTTGGCATTGCCCTCCTTGGGATTAGAATGAAAACTGACCTTTTCCTGTGACCACTGCTAAATTTTCCAGATTTGCTGGCATATTGAGTGCAACACTTCAACAGCATCAGAAAAGGGGGGGGGGGCTTATGCCAGCATGCCATGGCTCTCAGGACTACTGTAGTCAGTGCCCCTGACCCTGCAGCAGGCCACTGTTGACCCACCCTTCTCCAGAGACTCGCAGGAAATGAGCGCACGTCTTTCTATTCTGCCATCTTATATACTAGCTAGTCCCTCTCATCAGGAAGTTTCCACAAGCCTCTTTCTTCTTCTCCATCAGAGGGCAGACAGAATGAAAACCATGATTGCAGGAAACTAACCAAACTGACCACATGGACCACAGCCTTGTCTAACTCAATGAAAGTATAAGCCATGCTGTGTAGGGCCACCCAAGATGGACGGGTCATGGTGGAGAGTTCAGACAGAATGTGGTCCACTGGAGAAGGGAATGGCAAGCCACTTCAGCATTCTTGCCTTGAGATATGAACATACTCGAACTATTTATGTGTGTGTGTGAGAATACACACACACACACACGCACACACGCACACACACACACACGCATGCATTCTTTTAAAGATGTTCTTCCATACAGATTATACAGCATATTGATAGAATTATCTGTGCTCTACAGTAAGTCCTTGTTGATTATTATTATCTGTATAGTACTGTATGTATGTTAATCCCAAATTCCTGATTTATCCCTTCCCATCACTTTCCCCTTTGGGAATCATACGTTTGTTTTCAAAGTCTGTCATTCTGCTTCTGTTTTGTAAATCAATTCATTTGTATCATCTTTTTAGCTTCCACATATAAGCAATATCGTAAGTATTTGTCTTTATCTGATTTACTTCACATGGTATGGTAGTCTCTAGGTCCATCCATGTTGCTAGAAATGGCATTATTTCATTCCTGTATTCAATCGTGTGTGTATATATATACTACGTCTTCTTTATTCCTCTGTCTGTGGACATTTAGGTCGCTTCATGTCTGTTTGAATTTTGGTTTTCCCAAGACCGTGCCCAGGAGTGGGATCGCTGGATCATTTGTTGTCGTTGTTGTTCTGTTGCTAAGTGTGGCCAACTCTTTCATGGACTGCAGCTCCCCAGGCTCTCCTGTCCTCCACTATCTCCTGGAGTTTGCTCAAATTCATCAGTGATACTATCTAACCATCTTATCCTCTGCCATCCCCTTTCCTTTTGCCTTCAATCTTTTCCAGCATTAGCGTCTTTTCCAATAAGTTGGCTCTTCACATCAGGTGGCCAAAGGATTGGAGTTTGAGCTTCAGCATCAGTCCTTCCAATGAATCTTCAGGACTGATCTCCTTTAGGATGGATTGGTTGGATCTCCTTGCTGTCCAAGGGACTCTCAAGAGTCTTCTCCAACACCACACTTCAGAAGCATCAATTCTTCAGTGCTCAGCCTTCTTTATGATCCAACTCTCACATCCATACATGACTACTGGAAAAACCACAGTTTTGGCTGCTATAAAAAACCACAGCTTTGTCAGCAAAGTGGTATCTCTGCTTTTTAAGACACTGTCTAGGTTTTTCATAGCTTTCCTTCCAAGGAACAAGTGTCTTTCAATTTCATGGCTGCAGTCACCATTTGCAGTGACTTTGGAGCCCAAGAAATAAAATCTGTTACTGTTTCCACTTTTTACCCTTCCGTTTGTCATGAAGCGATGGGACTGGACGCCATGATCTTAGGTTTTTGAATGTTGAGTTTCAAGTCACCTTTTTCACTCTCCTCTTTCACGTTCACCAAGAGGCTCCTTAGTTCTTCTTTGTGCCATTAGAGTAGTATCATATGCATATCTGAGGTTCTTGATATTTCTCCTGGCAATCTTGATTCCAGCTTGATCATATAATAATTTTTTAAAGAACCTCCACTGAAGTTTTGTCAATCTACATTCCAACAGTGTAGGAGGGCTCCTTTTTCCCCACATCCTCTCACACATTTATTATTTGTAGACTTTTTGAGGTTTGTCGTTTTGAGCAGTATGAGGTGATCTGGCATTGTAGTTTTCATTTGCATTTCTCTAAAATCAGCAATGTTTAGATGAGAGTGGATACCCTTATCTTGTTCCTGATTTCAAGGAAATGCTTTCAGCTCTTCACATTGAGTAAGATGTTAGCTTTGCTGCTGCTACTGCTAAGTCACTTCAGTCGTGTCTGACTCTGTGTGACCCCATAGATGGAAGCCCATCAGGCTCCCCCATCCCTGGGATTCTCCAGGCAAGAACACTGGAGTGGGTTGCCATTTCCCTCTCCAGTGCATGAAGGTGAAAAGTGAAAGGGAAGTCGCTCAGTCGTGTCTGACTCTTCGCAACCCCATGGACCTCAGCCTACTAGGCTCCTCTGTCCATGAGATTTTCCAGGCAAGAGTACTAGAGTGGGGTGCCATCGCCTTCTCTGTGTTAGCTTTGGGTTTGTCATATATGAGGTTTATTATATTGAAGCAGGTTACCACTGTGCTCACTTTATGGAGAGTTATCATAAATGGGTGTTGAATTTTGTCAAAAGCTTTTTGTGTATTGAGGTGATCGTGTGGTTTTTATTCTTCAGTTCGTTAATGTGATGTATCACACTGGTTTATTTGCAGATACTGAGAAATCATTATATTCCTGGAATAAATCCCAGTTGGTCATGGAGTAGATCCTTTTAATGTGTTGTTAGATTCAGTTTGCTACTATTTAGTTGAGAATTTTTGTATCTGTGTTCACCAGTGAACTTTATTTTTTCATAGTGTCTTTATCTGGTTTTGGTATCAGGGTAAAACTGATTAGAACTCTTAGAATGAGTTTGTGAGAATTACTTTTTCTTCAGTTTTTTTGAATAGTTTCAGAAGGCTAGGTATTTACTCCTCTCTGATTCTTGAGAGTCCCTTGGACTGCAAAGAGATCCAACCAGTCCATTCTGAAGGAGGTCAGCCCTGGGATTTCTTTGGAAGGAATGATGCTGAAGCTGAAACTCCAGTACTTTGGCCACCTCATGTGAAGAGTTGACTCATTGGAAAAGACTCTGATGCTGGGTTTGGAGGCAGGAGGAGAAGGGGACGACAGAGGATGAGATGGCGGGATGGCATCACTGACTCGGGCGTGAGTCTGAGTGAACTCTGGGAGTTGGTGATGGACAGGGAGGCCTGGCGTGCTGCGATTCATGGGGTCGCAAAGAGTTGGACATGACTGAGCAACTGAACTGAACCGAAATGTTTGTTAGAATTCCACTGTGAAGACATCTTGTCCTGGACTTTTGTTTGTTGGGACTTTATACAGCACGCTTTCAATTCCAGTGCTTGTGATTGGTCTGTTCATATTTTGTATTTCTTCCTGGTTGAGACTTGGACGATTGTACCTTTCTAAGAATTTGCCCTTCTCTTCTAGGCTGCTCATTTTGTTGGCATAGAATTGCGTGCGGTAGTCTCTTATGATCCTTTATTTCTTTGTTCTCAGTTGTAACTTCTCCTTTTTCATTTATCATTTTATTGATTTGAGCCCTTTCCCTTTTTTTGTGATGTCGCTGGCTAAAGGCTTGTCAGTTTTGTTTTTCATTTCAAAGAGCCGGCTTTTGGTTTCATTGATCTTCCCTATTGTTTTCTTCTGCAGTCAGGCCCCACTGGCCTGTAAAGCTAAATGCTCTGGGGGCTCCTTGTCCTGTTGCCAGAACCCCCAGCCGTGAGCCTGACAGGAGACATGGAGCTCTCACTCCTGTGTGAGAGCCTCTGCGATATAGTTATTTTCCAGTTTGTGAGTCACTCACACAGCGGTTATTGGATTTAATTATATCATGAAGGCGTCCATCATACCTTGTTGTGGTGGCTTCTTTTTTTATCTTTGGATGTAAAGTATGTTTTTTAGAGGGTTCCAGTCCTTTTTTGTCAAGGGTTGTCCAGCAGTTAGTTGTGACTCTGGTGTTTTCACGCAAGGAGGTGTGCTCACGTCCTTCTCTGCCATCTTGTCTGCTGTCCACTATCTCTGCCACATTCAGTCATGCCTGCTGCTTTTTGAAATGTAGCACAGTAGCGAGAAGGTTTTACATGAAGCCACCTCTTCAGATTGGTGGAGGCGGTGCAGTCAGAGTGATGTTTCTAGACCTGCTCTCTGAGTCAGATTACAGCAGAGCATGACTGGTCAAATCAGGTCTGTTCGCAACACAGGTGAGCCACACTGAGTTTGCCAGCAGAGGTGTGCGTTTGTTTTTAACTAGGACTTCTATCTCCTTTGACTTATATGTTAAATCACGTCTCCCACCTGAATTCATTTTCTGAAGACCTAACACCCAAAATGACTGGACCTAGAAGAAGGTAGTATCATAACAAACTGTGGAAAATTCTTAAAGAGATGAGAATACCAGACAACCTGACCTGCCTTTTGAAAAAGCTGTATGCAGGTCAGGAAGCAACATTTAGAACTGGAGATGGCTCAATAGACTGGTTCCAAATAGGGAAAGGAGTACGTTAAGGCTGTATAACGTCACCTTGTTTATTTAACTTATATGCAGAGTACATCATGAGAAACACTGGACTGGAGGAAGCCCAAGCTGGAATCAAGATTGCCAGGAGAAATATCAATAACCTCAGATATGCAGATGACACCACCCTTATGGCAGAAAGCAAAGAAGAACTAAAGAGCCTCTTGATGAAAGTAAAAGAGGAGAGTGAAAAAGTTGGCTTAAAACTCAACATTCAGAAAACTAAGACATGGCATCTGGCCTCATCACTTCATGGGAAATAGATGGGGAAACAGTGGAAACAGTGTCAGACTTAATTTTTTTGGCTCCAAAATCACTGCAGATGGTGATTGCAGCCATGAAATTAAAAGACGCTTACTCCTTGGAAGGAAAGTTATGACCAACCTAGACAGCATATTAAAAAGCAGAGACATTACTTTGCCAGCAAAGGTCTGTTGCGTCAAGGCTATGGTTTTTCCTGTGGTCACATATGGATGTGAGAGTTGGACTGTGAAGAAAGCTGAGTGCCAAAGAACTGATGCTTTTGAACTGAGGTGTTGGAGAAGACTCTTGAGAGTCCTTTGGACTGCAAGAAGATCCAACCAGTTAATTCTAAAGGAAATCAGTCCTGAATAGTCATTGGAAGGACTGATGCTGAAGCTGAAACTCCAATACTTTGGCCTCCTGATGGGAAGAACTGACTCACTGGCAAAGACCCTGATGGTGGGAAAGATTGAAGGCAGAAGAAGGGGATGACAGAGGATGAGATGGTTGGATGGCATCACTGACCCGGTGGACATGAGTTTGAGTAAACTCTGTGAGTTGGTGATGGACAGAGAGGCTTGACATGCTGCAGTCCATGGGGTGGAAAGAGTCGGACATGTCTGAGCAACTGAACTGAACTGATGGTCAATTAACAATGTTGTGCTAATTTTAGGCCTACAGCAAAATGATTCAGTTCTGTGTATACATATGTCCCTTCCTTTTCCCTTTTTTTCCCAAATAGGTTATTACAGAATATTGAGTAGAGTTTCATGTGCTATACAGTTGATCATTATTGATTATTTTATATATGGTCATGTGTTTATTTTCATCTCAAACTACTAATTTATCCCTCCTCTGCCCATTTTCCCCCTTTGGCAACCATAAGTTTGTTTTCTGAGTCTGTAAGTCTGTTTCTGTTTTGTACATCAGTTCATTTGTATCACTTTTTAGATTTCAGTATTAATAATATATATTTGTCTATCTCTGTCTGGCTTACTTCACTTAGTGCTAATCTCCAGGTCCATCCCTGTTGTTGCAGATGACATCATTTCATTCTTTATATGGCTGTCATATTCCATTGTGTGTGTGTTTGTGTGTTTATATGTGTATACATGTGTATATATATATATATATACACCCTCTTTATTTTTTCATCTGTTTGACACTTATGTTGCTTCCGTGTCTTGGCTGCTGTAAATCCTGCTGCTGTGAACACTGAGGAACATGTATATTGTTGGATGTTTTGCTCTGGCTGTGTGCCCACGTGTTGGATTGCTGGATCATGTGGTGGCTCTCCTTGTAGTTTTTCAGGAACCTCCATATTGTAATCCATGGTTTGTCCCAATTTATATCCCCCAGTGAAGGGGTGTTCTTTTTTCCTCCAAATCCTCTCTGACATCTGTTATTTGTAGCCTTTGATGGTGGCCATTCTGACTGGTGTCAGATGATACCTCACTGTAGGTTTGATTTGCACGTCTCTGATCATTAGAAATGTTCAGCATCTTTTCACATGATTTTTTTACTATCTGCATGTCTTCTTTAGAGAAATGCCTATTTAGATATTCTGCATATTTTTTATTTTTTTAATATTGAGTTCCATGAGTTGTTTGTAGGTTTTGGACATTAATCTTTCATCAGTCCCTTCATTTGAAAATATTTTCTCCCATTGTGTAGATTTTCTTTTCACTTTGCTTATGGTTTCGTTTGCCGTGGGAAAGCTTTTAGGTTTAATTAGTTCCCATTTGTTTATTTTTGGTTTTATTTTTGTCCAACAGGTGGATCCAAAAAGATACTATTGCAATTTATGTCAAAGAGTGTTCTACTTATGTTTACCTCTAAGAGTTTTATCGTATCCAGCCTTATACATAACTGCTTAATCCATTTAGAGTTTATTTTTTTGTATATGATTTTAGAGAATGTAATAATTTTATTCTTTTATATGTAGCTGTTCAGTTTTCCCAGCACCTTTTATTGAGGATACTGTCTTTGCTCCATTGCATATTCTTACTTCTCTCATCATAGATTAATTGCTGTAAGTACTTGGGTTTATTTCTGGGCTTCCTATTCCATTCCATCGACTGATATTTTTATTTTTGTGTGAGTAACATACTGTTTTGATGACTGTAGCTTTGTCAGTCAGTCAGTTCAGTTCAGTTGCTCAGTCATGTCCGACTGTTTGCAACCCCATGAATCGCAGCATGCCAGACCTCCCCATCCATCACCAACTCCTGTAGTTCACTCAGACTCATGTCCATCGAGTCAGTGATGCCATCCAGCCATCTCTTCCTCTGTCGCCCCCTTCTCCTCCTGCCCCCAATCCTTCCCAGCATCAAAGTCTGTTCCAATGAATCAACTCTTCACATGAGGTGGCCAAAGTACTGGAGTTTCAACTTCAGCATCAGTCCTTCCAAAGAAATCCCAGGGCTGATCTCCTTCAGAATGGACTGGTTGGAACTCTTTGCAGTCCAAGGGACTCTCAAGAGTCTTCTCCAACACCATACTTCAAAAGCATCAATTCTTCGGTGCTCAGCTTTCTTCACAGTCCAACTCTCACATCCATACATGACCACAGGAAAAACCATAGCCTTGACTAGACGGACCTTTGTTGCTTTGTCGTATAGTCCAAAGTCAGGGAACCTGATTCTTCCAGCTGATTTTCTCTCTCAGGATTGCTTTGGCTATTCATGTACTTTGTGTTTCCACAAATTTAAGCAAATTTTGTTATAGGTCTCTGAAAAATGCTGTTGGCAATTTGATAGATATTGCATTGAATCTGTGACTTACTTTTGGAAGGACAGTCATTTTGATGATATTGATTCTTCCACTCCAAGCATAGGTATCTTTCCCTCTGTCTGTGTATCTTCAGTTTCTTTCATCAGCATCTTACAGTTTTCAGAGTACAGGTTTTTGTCTCCTTAAGTAGGTTTATTCCTAGATATCTTGTTCTTTCTGTTGTGATGATAAATGGAATTGTTTCATTAATTGTTCTTTTTGACCACTTGTTAGTGTATAAAAATGCAAGAAATTTCTTTTTACCAATTTTGTATCCTGAACATTGCCCAATTCATTGATAACATCTAGTAGTTTTCTGGTAGCATTGTTAAGATATTCTGTGTATGGTGTAATGTCATCTTCAAACAGTGACAGTTTAATTCTTCTTTTCAAATTTGGATTACCTTTATTTCTTTTTCTTCTCTGACTTCTGTGGCTAGGACTTCCAAAACTATTTTGAATAAATGTGGTGAGATTGGATGTTTTTGCCTTGTTGCTGATCTTAAAGGAAATGTTTTCAGCTTTTCACTGTTGAATTTAGCTGTGAGTTTTCATATAGAACCTTTATTATGTTTAGGTAGACTCCCTCTGTACACACTTTCTGGAGGGCTTTTATAATAACAGAGTGTTGAATTTTGTCAAAAGCTTTTTCTGCTTCTATTGAGATGATCATGTTTTAATTCTTCAATTTGTTAATGTTGTGTACCACATAGATTGATTTGTGGATAGAAGACAGATCCCACTTGGTCACAGGGTATGATCGTTTTGATGTTTCTGGGGAGTTAGATTTGCTAACATTTTGTTGAGGATTTCTGCATCTGTATTTGTCAGTGATATCGGCTTGTCATTATCTGTGTGTGTGTGTGTGTGTGTGTGTGTGTGTGTGTGTGTTATCTTTGTCTGATTTTGGTATCACAGTGATGCTGGCATTATAGAATGAGTTCAGAATTGTTTCTTCCTCTGAAATTTTTGGAAGATTTTGAGAAATGCAGGTGTTAATTCTTCTCTAAATGCTTGGATTCACCTCTGAAGGCATCTACTCCTGGACTTTGGTTTGTTGGGATTTTTTAAATCACCATTTCAGTGCTTCTGATTGGTATGTTCATATTTTCTGTTTTTTCCTGATCAGTCTTGTAAGTTGTACCTTTCTAATAATTTGTCCATTTCTTTTAGGTTGTCCGTTTAATCAACATATAGTTGCTTGTAGTAGGCTCTTACGATTCTTTATATTTCTGTGATGTCAGCTTTAACTTCTTTCATTTCTAATTTTATCAGTTGAGCCTTTTCCTTTTTCTTCTTGAGACTGCATTAAAGATTTATTGTCTTTCTTTTCAAAGAACCAGTTTTTAGTTTCACTGATCTTTTCTATTGTTTTCATTGTCTCTGTTCCACTTATTTCTGTTCTGATGTTTATGATTTCTTTTCTTCTACTAACTTTGGGTTTTGTTTTTCTTTCTCTTGTTGCTTTAGGTGTAAGATCAAATTGTTTATTGTAGATTTTTCTTCTTTCCTGAGTTAAGATTATGTTGCTGCAAACTTCCCTCATAGAACTGCTTTTGCTGTGTCCGCCCATAAGATTTGGATTGTTGTGGTTTCATTGTCATCTCTTTTTTTTCTTCTTTTTCTCATTGACCCATTGGTACTTAGTAACATATTGTTTAGCCTCTACATGTTTGTGTGTTTTAGATTTTTTTTTTTTTTGTAATTACTTTCTAATCTCAGAGCATTGTGTTTGGGAAAGATGCTTGACATGATTTCAATTTTCTTAAATTTTACCAGGCTTCATTTATGGCCCAAGATGTCATCTATTCTGGAGAAAATTTATTCACCTCTTTCAAATGGAATGTTCTTTAAATGTCAGTTCAGTATGCTTGGTCCACTGTGCTGTTTAAGGCTCATGTTTCCTTATTGATTTCCTGTCTGGGTGATCTTTCTATTGGTACAAGTGTGGTGTTATTAAAGTCCTCCAATACTATTGTATTACTCTTTCCCCTCTTACTGCTCTTAGCACTTGCCTTACATGTTGAGGACCTCCTATGTGGGTGTGTATATATTTACAATGTTTATATCTTCTTCTTGGATCAATTCTGTGATCATTATGTAGTGTTTTTTTTTGTTTCTTGCAACTTTATTTTAAAATCTGTTTTTCTCATATTATGTTGATACTTTAGCTTTCTTTTTGATTTCCTTTGCAAGCAATATCTTTTTCCATCCCCTCCTCCCCGCGACCATTTTCAGTTTGTATGTGTCCCTCGGCTTGAAGCTGGTCTCTTGTACACAGCATATATGTGGTTTTTGTTTTTGTATCCATCAGCAAATATATCTTTTTTGGTTGGAGCATTTAATCCATTTACATTTAAGGTAGTTATGATATGTATGTTCTTACTACTATTTTGTTAATCGTTTAGGATTTGTGATCATAGTTCTTTTCTCTTCCCTTCCTCTTTTGTTCTCTTCTCCTGTGATTTGTGGATATCTTCATTGTTGTATTAGTATTGCTTTTTGTGACTATATCTACTGTAGTTTTTGGTTTGTGGTTGCCACAAATTTTTGATACAGGAGTCTATATATACAAGGTTTTTTTAAGTTGCTGGTCTCTGACTTGCAAATGCATTTCCCATTTGCTGCATTTTACTCTTCTTTCCTCATCATTACTTATTTTGGTATCATATTTGTTTGTTGATGATTTCCTACTGTTATTGTGTTTCTCTTTACCAGCTTTACAATTTGTGATTTTCTTGTTTTTAGTTGTGACCTCTTTTTTTTTTTTTCTTTCCTATAGATGTTCCTTTAGCATTTGTTCTGAAGTTGGTTTGCTGGTGCTGAATTCTCTGATCTTTTGCTTCTCTGTAAAGCTTTTGATTTCTCTGCCAGCTGTGAATGAGAGCCTTGTGGTATAGTGTATTCTTGTTTTTAGGTTTTTTCCCTTTCTTCACTTTAAATGCATCCTGCGACTCCTTTCTGTCCTGCAGAGTTTCTCCTGAAAAATCAGCTGGTAGCCTGATGGGGTCTTGCTTGTATCTTATTTGTTGCTTTTCCTGTGTTGCTTTTCCTATTTTTTCTTTGTATTTAATATTTGTTAATTTGATTAGTGTGTCTTAGCATGTTCTTCCTTGGGTTTATCCTGCTGTTGGTGCTGCTGGGGCCCCACTTTAACCATGAGAATGCTGACAGTAAGCCCTGGTGTTTCTCAGGCATTTTTTTTAAAAGATTGGAATATAATTACCTTGCAATATTGTGTTACTTTCTGCTTTACCACTGAGTTCACCAGCTTTGTGTACACATATCCTGTCTCTTAAGTCTCCTCCCACAGCCTCCCATCCCACCACCCTAGGGCATCACAGACACTCTGCTGGGCGCCTGTGCTGTAGGCAGGTTCCCTCGAGCTGTCCGCTTTGCACATGGGAGTGTATAGAGGTCAATCGTAATCTCCCAATTTATCCTACCTTCCTCTTCCCCCAGCTCCAAGTCCACATGTGCATTCTCTATATGTGTCTCTATTCTTGCCCTGCAATGGTTCAATACCATTTTTCTGTAATAGTGTCCATATGTACGCATTAATATACAATGTTTTTCTGACTTAACTCTGCAAGACAAAAACTGTAAGCTCTTCCACATCACTAAAATGACCCTTTTTTTTTGGGTTTACAATTAACATTCCATTATATAAGTATCTCCTTTATCCATTCATTTGCTAATGGACATCTATATTGCTTTAATGTCATGACTATTGTAAATAGAGCTTCAATTATCATTGGAGTGCATGTGTCTTTTTGAATTATGACATTGTCTGGGTATATGCCCAGGAGTAGGATTGCTGGGTTATATTATGGTTCTAATTTTAGCTTTTTAAGGAGTATCCATACTGTTCTGCATAGTGGCTATATCAACTTACATTCCCACCAACAGGGTAAGAGGGTTCCCTTTTCTCCACACCCTTGCCAGCATTTATTGTCAGTAGCTTTGTTGATGATGGCCGTTCTGACTGGTGTGAGGTTATACCTCACCCTAGTTTTGATTTGCATTTCTTAAATAATTTCTAGATCTGATAGATAGAGTGCCTGATGAATTATGGAATGAGGTTCGTGACATTGTACAGGAGACAGGGATCAAGACCATGCCCATGGAAAAGAAATGCAAAAAGGCAAAATGGCTGTCTGGGGAGGCCTTACAAATAGCTGTGAAAAGAAGAGAAGCAAAAAGCAAAGGAGAAAAGGAAAGATATAAGCATCTGAATGCAGAGTTCCAAAGAATAGCAAGAAGAGATAAGAAAGCCTTCTTCAGCGATCAATGCAAAGAAATAGAGGAAAAGAACAGAATGGGAAAGACTAGAGATCTTTTCAAGAAAATTAGAGATACCAAGGGAACATTNGTCAATGTATAGCAAAACGAATACAGTATTGTAAAGCAAAACAAACTAAAAAATAAAAATCAATTAAAAAAATAAAAATTGTATGTGGCTTCAGAGTTAATAGAAGCATAGTACAGAGATTAGACTCTCTGTTGTTTACCTTAAAGTTCAGTGTGGTGAAGCACAAACATGTGTTCACGGTCAGTTTCTTCAGTCATGTCCTACTCTTTGTGACCCTATGGACTGTGAGCCCGCCAGGGTCCTCTTTCCATGGGATTCTCTAGGCAAGAATACTGGAGAGGGGTTGCTATGCCCTCCTCCAGGAGATCTTTCCAGCCCAGGGATCAAACCTGTGTTCCTGCTCTTCTGCATTGGAGGTGGATTCTTTACCCACTGAGCTACCTGGGAAACCCCCAAGGAGCGCATACCTGTGTGTGCTGCTAGGTCACTTCAGTTGTGTCTGACTCTGTGCGACCCCATAGACGGCAGCCCACCAGGCTCCCATGTCCCTGGGATTCTTCAGGCAAGAACACTGGAGTGGGTTGCCATTTCCTTCTCCAATGCATGAAAGTGAAAAGTGAAAGGGAAGTCAACCAGTCATGTCCGACCCTCAGCGACCCCATGGACTGCAGCCTTCCAGGCTCCTCCATTCATGGGATTTTCCAGGCAAGAGTACTGGAGTGGGGTGCCATTGCCTTCTCCATACCTGTGTGTAGTTTGCAACAAGTTAATTTTAATGGCTTATCGATTGTGATGATAATATCAATAAGTCATTGATAAAAAAATTCCCTTGTTCCTTAGTCAGCCTACTTTCCTTTGAGATTAGAGGGAAACCCCAGAGGTATACCCAGAGGTAAATTTTCTATACTAATTGGCATAGAAGAGTTTTACTTGTGAAATCAGTTGTGGGCCTGCCCCATCAGTTACCCAGAGGCTGCTCCTCTGCTGGGCTATGTAAGGAGTGACTGCAATTGCCTGCTGGTGGACTAAGTACACATCGCATAGGCCCAGTTTTCTGCATCTATTTCAGAAAATGGTAAAGACAGTAACTTAAAAATTCCCTTGTTCCTTAGTCAGCCTACTTTCCTTTGAGATTAGAGGGAAACCCCAGAGGTATACCCAGAGGTAAATTTTCTATACTAATTGGCATAGAAGAGTTTTACTTGTGAAATCAGTTGTGGGCCTGCCCCATCAGTTACCCAGAGGCTGCTCCTCTGCTGGGCTATGTAAGGAGTGACTGCAATTGCCTGCTGGTGGACTAAGTACACATCGCATAGGCCCAGTTTTCTGCATCTATTTCAGAAAATGGTAAAGACAGTAACTTACTTTTTCTCAGAAGCTTCAAAGAATGGATTCTGATCTATCATCTGGCAATTTTTGGATTTATGAGAGAAAATAATCTGTTACTAATTAGCTATTTTTAAGCAACACTAATAAGCACTCATTACTCATGGTTTAGTATTGCCTGCCAGTTAGCCATAATAACAGAAAGATGGTGCTTTAAACTTGGGGATACACATCTTAATTTTAAGAGGTATTTAACACATACTCCTGAAATAGGGGGAAATTATCCTTGCCTAAATTATAGTTTCAATTAATGGTATACCTGAGGATGGAATCATATTGATGACACTTTGGATTTGGGGGGAAGGGCATAGGTGTGGTATGTGATAGAAAACATATTCAAAGGAAGAGATCTTGGTTGTATATTCTAACCATAACATGAACTAACCAAAATGTAGGCAATTCTTTATTTATTTTGCAATGTTGCTTGAATTTTTCAGTGCTTCAGTTTCTTTTTATGAATGCAAAGGAAAATAAAAGGATTAAAGTTCATTATCAAGACCATCCCCATGGAAAAGAAATGCAAAAAGGCAAAATGGCTGTCTGGGGAGGCCTTACAAATAGCTGTGAAAAGAAGAGAAGCAAAAAGCAAAGGAGAAAAGGAAAGATATAAGCATCTGAATGCAGAGTTCCAAAGAATAGCAAGAAGAGATAAGAAAGCCTTCTTCAGCAATCAGTGCAAAGAAATAGAGGAAAAGAACAGAATGGGAAAGACTAGAGATCTCTTCAAGAAAATTAGAGATACCAAGAGAACATTTCATGCAAGGATGGNATAAGCAGCTGAATGCAGAGTTCCAAAGAATAGCAAGAAGAGATAAGAAAGCCTTCTTCAAAAAAAAAAAAAAAAGAAAGAAAGCCTTCTTCAGCAATCAATGCAAAGAAATAGAGGAAAAGAACAGAATGGGAAAGACTAGAGATCTCTTCAAGAAAATTAGAGATACCAAGGGAACATTTCATGCAAAGATGGGCTCGATAAAGGACAGAAATTGTCTGGACCTAACAGAAGCAGAAGATATAAAGAAGAGGTGGCAAGAATACACGGAAGAACTGTACAAAAAAGATCTTCATGACCCAGATAATCATGATGATGTGTTGACTAATCTAGAGCCAGACATCTTGGAATGTGAAGTCAAGTGGGCCTTAGAAAGCATCACTATAAACAAAGCTAGTGGAGGTGATGGAATTCCAGTTGAACTGTTTCAAATCCTGAAAGATGATGCTGTGAAAGTGCTGCACTCATTTGCCAGCATATTTGGAAAACTCAGCAGTGGCCACAGGACTGGAAAAGGTCAGTTTTCATCCCGATTCCAAAGTAAACTGTGGTACATTCAGGCAATGGGAATATTAGTGAGAGACTTTACTGTTTGGGGCTCCAAAATCACTGCAGATGGTGATTGCAGCCATGAAATTAAAAAATGCTTACTCCGTGGAAGGAGCATTATGACCAACCTAGACAGCATATTCAAAAGCAGAGACATTATTTAGTCAACAAAGATCCATCTAGCCAAGGCTATGGTTTTTCCAGTAGTCATGTATGGATGTGAGAGTTGGACTGTGAAGAAAGCTGAGTGCTGAAGAATTGATGCTTTTGAACTGTTGTGTTGGAGAAGACTTTTGAGAGTCCCTTGGACTGCAAGGAGATCCAACCAGTCCATTCTGAAGGAGATCAGCCCTGGGTGTTCACTGGAAGGACTGATGTTAAAGCTGAAACTCTAATACTTTGGACATCTCATGTGAAGAGTTGACTCATTGGAAAAGACTGATGCTGGGAGGGATTGGGGGCAGGAGGAGAAGGGGACAACAGAGGATGAGATGGCTGGATGGCATCACTGACTCGATGGACATAAGTTTGAGTGAACTCCGGGAGTTGGTGATGGACAGGGAGGCCTTGCATGCTGCAGTTCATGGGGTCGCAAAGAGTTGGACACGACTGAGCGACTGAACTGAATGACTCGTTTCATGATAACATAGTGGTGTGTACATATCCTTATAATGTTTTTCAAAATTCATAGTATGTTCAGTACTGAGACTTGGACCCTAGTGTGAACAATGGGCTGTGGGTGATGCTGTATCAATAGGTCCATTAACTGTAACACATATACCACTCTCCTATAGAAATTTGATAATAGGTTAGGCTGTGCATGTGGCGGAACAGAAGTTGTGTAGGAAATCCCTGTACATGCCTCTCAATTTTGCTGTGAACCTAAAACTCCTCTAGAAAATAAAGTGTATTAAAAACATTTATTAGGACAAAGCACGTACTTTAAGGACAGTTTTAAAACATGCTCAGTTGAGTACTGTATGCTCTGGAGTGTATAATAATTCCTTTGAAAGCACGTATTTTTAAAGTATATTTAAATAAGACTCATTTGTAAAATAGCAGATATTTTATTTTTCCCTTCTGCATATGTTTAATATGATAATTAATTCAACCTGGTATTATTCTGGCTGCTAGTCAAAGCCTCATACATGTTTTTTAATTTGTCACTTGTTCCTTAAACAACATCTTGGCTATTTAATAAACAGTTAGAAAAGTCAAGAGAGCTTGCCCCAACATGAGTATTAATTGAATATGTACTACATAATAGAATTTAATTCAGAACAAACTATCAATGGCAAATGATCCTTCAGTTATGAGCAAAACTGTGGTGGGAGTGACTGTGTAAAGATGATAAAATGATGGCAGCAAAGGACCTTGGAATATCATATGATATAATTGTATAAGAGCTTTAAGGACATCCCAGGCTCAAGTGGAAAAAATCATTTCTAGGGCCAACTGCAGTCATTTATTTGCCAGTCATTTCACCTTAAAAGCAATGAAAATTTTCAGATAAATCCTTCTATCATCTTCCCTCACGTTGTTTAGGAAAACCTTGAAATTCTGTCTCTAAGAAGAATTAGTAATATAATGAGAATGTTGGAAAATTGTATCAAAAAGCTCAGTATGTTGTTTGTGTTTTATGACAACTATTACAAGCAGCAAAACTTTTGTTATTGTTGGTGTAATTGACAATTAGTTTTCTGTGCAGGTGGTTCTCAGGTGACTAGGTGAAAACATTTTAAAACATTTACAATATGCTTCCAAACTGAAACACTTTAGTGCAGTTATATCTGTGAAATGAATGGCATTCAGTAAAACATTATAGCAGATCTTTTAGGGAAATTTGACAGGATGACAGTACAGTTACTCACAGTTCAGACTACCAAAATATAGAATGTAATGAGCCATAATGCTATTATTTTTCACTTTAGAATTTTAATGTTGTATTTTGTACAGTTCTTAAATATAATGCATAAAACATTGGGCTGAAACAATAGCAGGTTGTATATTCATAATGTCATTAGGAGCCAACAGTCTAATAACTGTAGGAAAACATGGAAAGTTTTTTCCTCAGGACTCTTGTGAAAACTGGTAACAAGAATAACTGCTATGGGAATGATCCCATTTCTGAAACGCTTTCTCGCCAGATATGTAGATACCAGAGTTTGATCTTTTGTGCTGGTGGGAATCTCTGTAGATGCAACTAGAGTGAGTAGGACACTTGAGGCTTTGGCATCTTTAGTGATAGGGTGATTTCTTTTTTATTCATCCTCAGTCCCCACCAGGAAAAAAAAAAATGCTTTCCTCTGATACTGAATTAACCACTAACTAAATGTGAAGGAAGGCAAGAGACTTAGAGGAATAATTACTGTGCAAAATGGGATATCCTACAGGAACAATTAAAAATAATAGGGCTCTCTAATACCTTGGATTTGCCTCTATTATAGTATGACAGTTTCATCATCATGATTACTAACAGATGAAATGATATAACTTATTTACAAATATTTGTACAAAACAGCAAAGCATAAGGGTGAAATGAGAAGGATGCTACATATCATATTTAATAGTGTATCTGTAACACTAGACAAGTATGGATAAATTAATCTCTTGGAATGAACCACCATTGAAAGAACAGTTCTGTCAAGTAATGCCATTTACTCTCCTTATTAGCATACAGAGCAATTCTGTTGGATCACTTAGCATGGTGAGCTTATTAGGGAAGTCACATTGGTTTGAGCAAAGAACTCCTCTGACCTTTCTAAATGAAAATAGCATTATGCTAAAAATAATTGGTGGAACCATCTCTACACACAAAATATTTTTTGCAATCAACTACCATATCAAGAAGAAACTTATTTTTATGTTAGAAACACAGGTTTTTCTGTTTTCATTCTAATTAAAGGGGATGTAGGTAGTTTTTATATTAAATGCAAATACACAGTAGCACCCTCTTTCCTTCAGTGAGTGTTTCTCAAAAACAATACCTGTTTCTATGTCGGTCTCCAGAAATCCCTTGATAACATTAAAAGAGCACTTACACCTTTTTGAAAATAGGAAACTTGCAGATAAGTTATATTTAAAATCTCTGGGTTTTTATGTGTAAGATGGTGACTAGGAATGTATTCAAGATGTATTACTCAGTTATATATTTATGAAGGGGCTAAAGATATCTAGATAGTGTTTTTTTTAATTAATGCTGAAGAAGGAACTCTTTTATAAGAATAGGAATTAATGATGGTGTGCATCATCACAGTATCTTTCTACTGTACCTTTTATTTTAAAATGAAACATCACATTTATCATTTAATATTCTTAAGTTTTAATAATTAAAGTGAATAGTTTTGAGTAGGTATACAACAATCATGTATTTTGTCAAATGTATTTCTCCAACTATATGTTAGTTAAGATGAAACAAAAAGCAGAATTTACTAAACATTTGTGCCTGAAACCTAAAATTAAAATATGAATATACTTTTTTATTCAGAGATTTATGACACATATAAATTCTCAATTGAAAAGTCAGTTTCTATTTTAAATCAGAATTGTAGTTATTGATCATATAAGCTTGAAACCATACTTTTCTAGGGAAAAATATTTAGAGAACTATAACCATGCTTGAGGCTTGTATAGTGTTACTGTCAGACTCACACATAATTTCCTCTTTGTGTGCCTGTTGAAAACTAATTTTTAAACAATAAATATTGTCCATTATACTCCAGTACATCATGACTTCTCAATGTTTTGCCCTTCAGTCATACACAGTATATTTTTTTTTGTATTTTGAAGTAGACCAAAAATATCTGGAATTAAATTTGTTGCTGTATCCACATCAGCAGCATGCTAACTTGTATACAGATGGAAAATAATTAGACAATTGAGAATACATGAACACATTTTTTATTTTTGTATATACATGTGTAAGATGACTTTTCCATGATAAGAGATAAAAATATTATGAAATGCAACTGAGTTTGTGAGACTACCAGTGAACCAAAGAGTCTGGAAATCTAAGCTCTCACTCAGACATATGATTAAACTGTCAAAAAAGGAAAAGGAAAAAAAATAGAATACTACTTAAGCTGTGAAAATTTTCTTCCTTGATACATATAATCACCAAGAAGTTAGTCTTTGGCTAATATCTATTTAACACAGGCAGACATAGATAATTTTAAACCTCATGTACAAGTCCTAAGAAGTATAGGATAGAAGAGAATTAATCTGTGATGCCCTGTCTCAGAGTATGAAAGCTTTGAAGTCTTTTGAATCTGAAGTACTAGGCAAAGATCAACTGAAAAGGAAAGGGAGCATTAGCAATTTAAAATGCTATCTATTATATTTTACAGAGATCTCTGCCTCTAAAATTTTTGCATTATGACCTTATAGGAAGGCTGATATGTATGGAATAGCTTGTGGAATAAGTCCATTTTAGTTCAGATAATAAAAAAAAAAGTGGTGTGATACTTTGTCCATTTAAGTGTAATATTACATAAAATCAAAAATGTAGATGGAACTAATTTGTTACTGGAGAATTCTTCAGGTATACCATGGAGAAAAAGAGTTTTGGAGTTGGAATTCATTTGAAAGATCATCAGTCCTGTTCACATATGAGAAAACTGGGGAGCCAGGGTGGTTAAGTGATCTACCTAAAGCTTTGAAGTTATTATAGCATAAAACCCAGACATATAGGTGCTTTGCTGGTCTTATCATATTATTTATTTCTATCATATTCTTTTTTTTAATATAAATTTATTTTAATTGGAGGTTATTTTTTTTTTTGCTCTTTATTATTATTATTTTTTACTTTACAATACTTTATTGGTTTTGCCATACATTGACATGAATCTGCCACGGATGTACACGTGTTCCCAATCCTGAACCCCCCTCCCACCTCCTTCCCCATACCATCCCTCTGGGTCATCCCAGTGCACCAACCCCAAGCATCCTGTATCCTGTATTGAACCTAGACTGGTGATTCATTTCTTATATGATAGTATACATGTTTCAATGCCATTCTCCCAAATCATCCACCCTCTCCCTCTCCCACAGAGTCCAAAAGTCTGTTCTGCACATGTGTCTCTTTTGCTGTCTTGCATACAGGATTATCATTACCATCTTTCTAAATTCCATATATATGCATTAGTATACTGTATTGGTGTTTTCTTCCTGGCTTACTTCACTCTGTATAATAGGCTTCAGTTTCATCCACTTCATTAGAACTTATTCAAATGTATTCTTTTTAATGGCTGAGAGGTTATTCTTTTGAAGATAGCCAAGTGATGTTTGTTATGCAGTTAAGAGTTTAAGAAGGGGATTATATAAATCTGATTTATATCATCACTCTGGACTAATATCAAACTTTTTAAAAACAAATATTTATGGAATATTTTCATTTAAGATATGAGTACAAATGTCTTTTAAAAATTATTTTTATTGAAATATATTGTGTTACTTTCAGGTGCACAGAGAGGTGATTCAGTTTTACATACATATATATCTATTTTTTCAGATTATTTTCCCTTATAGGTTATTACAAAATATTGAGTAGTTTCATGTGCTACATATTAGATCCTTGTTGGTTATCTATTTTGTATGTATTAGTGTGTGTATGTTAATCGTAAGGTCCTAATTTATCCCTCCCAGCCATGTTTCCCCTTGTGTAACCATAGATTTGTTTTTAAAATCTGCAAGTCTGTTTTTGTAATTAAGTTCATTCATATCATTTTAAAATTAGATTTTACATATGAATGATAGATGATATTTGTCTTTCTCTGACTTACTTAGTATGATCATCTCTGAGTCCATCCATGTTGTTGCAAATAGCATTTTCTTTTTTCTGACTGAGTAATATTCCATTGCATATATGTATGACATCTTTTGTATCCATTTCTCTGTCTGTGGACATTTAGATTGCTTCCATGCCTTGGCTGTTGTAAATAGTGCTGAAGTGAACATTAGGGTGCAGATATCTTTTCAAAGTATGGTTTTCTGTGGATAGATGCCCAGCATATATGCTGGGTCATATGTCAGCTCTGTTTTTAGTTTTTAAAGAAATTTCCCTACTGCTGTCCATAATGAGTATTCTAATTTGCATTCTCACCAACAATGTAGGAGGGTGCCTTTTTCTCCACACCTTCTCCAACATTTAGTATTTACAGAATTTTTAATGACGGCCATTCTGACCAGTGTAAGGGGATGCCCCATTTTTTGTTTTGATTTGCATTTCTCTAATACTTAGCGATGGTGGAGCATCTTATCACATGGCTCTTGGCCATCAGTATGGCTTCTCTGTAGAAATGTCTAAATCTTCTGCCCATTTTTTGTTATTTTTGATATTAAGCTGTATGAACTGTTTGTGTATTTTGGAGATTGATCCACTGTCAGTCACATCAATTGAAAATATTATCTCCCATTCTATAGGTTGTCTTTTCATTTTACTTATGGTTTTCTTTGCTGTGCAAAGAAATTACGTTTACCTGGGTCCCATTTGTTTATTTTTCGTTTGTTTTCATTACAAGACAGATCCAAAAAAAAAACAAAAAAATGTTGCTGCTATTTATGTTGAAGAGTGTTCTGCCTGCTTTTGTCTAAGTTTTGTAGTATCTGGTCTTATATTTAGATCTTTAATCCATTTGAAGTTTTGTGTGCAGTATTAGAGAATGTTCTAATTTCATTCTTTTACACGTAGCTGTCCATTTTTTCCTAGCACCACTTGTTGAAGAGACTGTATTTTCTCCATTGTACATTCTTATGTATTTTGTTCTAGATTAATTGGCAATAGGTATGTGGGTTTATTTCTGGGCTTTCTACCCTGTTTCATTGATTTATGTTTCTGTGCTAATACCATACTGTTTTGACTATAGTTTTGTAGTATTATCTGAAGTCAGGAAGGCTGATTCCTCCAGATCCCTTTTTCTTTCTGAAGATTACTTTGGCTATTTGGGACCCTTTATGTAAACAGCCTCTTGATGAAGGTGAAAGAGGAGAGTGAGCATTCAGAAAATGTAGATCATCATGTTTAGTCCCATCACTTCATGGAAAATAGAGTAAGAGTGAAAACAGTGACAGATTTATTTTTTGGGGCTCCAAAATCATTGTGGACAGGACTGCAGCCATAAATTAAGACACTCCTTGGATGAAAAGCTATGACAAACCTAGACAGCATATTAAAAACCAGAGACATCACTTTGCCAACAGCGGTCTGTATAGTCAAAGCTATGCTTTTTTAGTAGTCATTCGTGGGTGTGATAGTTGGACCATAAAGAAGGCTGAATGCCGACAAATTGATGCTTTCAAATGTTGATATTGGAGAAGATTCTCTTGAGAGTCCCTTGAATAGCAAGGAAATCAAACCAGTCAATCCTAAAAGAAATCAACCCTGAATATTCATTGGAAGGACTGATGCTGAAGATGAAGCTCTAATACTTTGGCCACATGATGTGAAGACCAGCTCATTGGAAAAGACCCTGATGCTGGGAAAGATTGAAGGTGGGAAGAGAAGGGGACAACAGAGGATGAGATGGTTGGATGGCATCATCAAAACAATGGACATGAGTTTGAGTAGGCTCCAGGAGTTGGTGATGGACAGGGAAGCCTGGTGTGCTGTAGTCCATGGGGTTGCAAAGAGTCAGACATGACTGAGCGACTGAACTGAACTGAATCTGAATCATGTGGTCTTTAAACAGTAACAGTTATACTTTTTTTTTTCAATTTCGATTCATCTTATTTCTTATTCTTCTCTGATTGTTGTGGCTAAGACTTTCAAAACTAGGTTGAAGAGAAGTGGCAAGAATAAAAATCCTTATCTTATTCCTGATCTTAGAGGAAATGCTTTCAGCTTTTCCCTATTGAGTATGATGTTAGCTGTATGTTCGTCATTGTTGTTGTTTAATTGTTGAGTCATACCTGACTCTCTTGTGACCCTATGGACTGTAGTATGCCAGGCTCCTCTGTCCTTGGGGTTTCCCAGGCAAGAAAAGTGGAGTGGTTTGCCATTTCTATCTCCAGGGGATCTTCCTGATCCAAGGGTCAAACCCATGTCTCCTGCATGCAGGTGAATTCTTTACCACTGAACCACTAGGGAAACCACATATGCCTTTATTATGTTGAGGAGGGTTCCCTCTATGGCCACATTCTGGAGAGTTTTATCATAAATTGATTTTGTATTTCATCAAAACCTTTTCCTGAATCTATGGAGATGATGATATGGTTTTTATTCTTCAGTTTGTCAGTATGATATATCACATTGTGTGATTTGTGGATATTGAAAAATCCTTGCATCTTTGGGATAAATCACACTTGATCATGCTGTATGCTCTTTTTACTATACTGTGGGATTAAGTTTGCGAGTATTTTGTTGAGGACTTTTGCATCCATGTTGAGCAGTGATTTGGGCCTATAATTTCCTCTATTTGTTTTTTTTTGTGTGTGTGTGTGGCATCTTTGTTTGATTTTCATATCAGAGTGATTGGTGGCCTTATAGAACAAACGTGGGATTGTTCCTTCTGTAATTTTTTGGGGGGGGAATAGTTTCATATGGATAGGTGGATGTTTTCAGAAGGATAGGTAAATGGCTTCTCCAAATGTTTAAATATTTAGTAGAATTCACCTGTGAAGCCATCTGGTCCTAGACTTTTGTTTGTTGGAAGTTTTTTTTTTCTTTTTTTTTTTAATCACAAATTCAATACTTGTGATTGGACAATTTGTATTTTCTATTTCTTCTTGGTTCTGTCTTATGAGAGTCTATCCTTAGAATTTATCCATTTATTCTAGTTATCAAATTTATTGACAAATGGCTGCTTGTGGTAGTCTCTTATGATCCTTTGCATTTCTGTGATGTCAGTTGTAACTTTTTTTTTTCATTTGTAGTTTTACTGATTTGAGCCCTCACCATTTTTTTCTTGATCAGTCTAGCTAATGGTTTATCAATTTTGTCTTTTCAAAGAATCAGCTTTTCATTTCATTGATGTTTTCTATTGTTTTCTTAGTCTCTATTTCATTTATTCTTGCTCTGATCTTTATGATTTCTTTCCTTCTACTAACTTTAGATCTTGTTCTTTCTCTTAGTTGCTTTAAGTATAAACTTAGATTGAGATTTTTCCTTTTTCCTTGGTAAATTTTATCACTATAAACTTTCCTCATAGAACTGCTTTTGCTGCATCCCACAGAGTTTGGATCATTGTGTCTTTGTTTTCCTATATCTCCAGGTATTTGTTGTATTCCTTCTTTGAGTTCCTCAGTGACCCATTGGTTGTTTAGTAGAATATTGCTTAGCCTACATGTGTTTTTCACTTGGTTTTTTTTTTTCTTTGCAGTTCATTTCTAATCTTATAGTACTGTGGTTATAAAAGATGCTATATGATTTAAGTTTTCTTAATTTTACTATGGAGTGCTTTGTGGCCCAGCATATGATCTGTCCTGGAGAATATTCCATGTGGGTGGCAAACACTTTTATCACCTTTATTCTGGAATAAAAAATTCTTTCCCCATTTTTTAGGAATGTAACAAATGTGTTCATTCAACTAAAACTACGTAATAATTATTTCTCTATTGATTTTGTTAAGTATAATAGTGGCATTTATTTAAAATTAACCCTGGTATTTATTTAGGCTTGTTGAATTTAATGACTGGGCCAGTGACATTTGCTCAGTTATAAGATTAAGTTTTTTCCTAATAGTTGCTAAATGTCTGCTCACGACTGTAACACCAAGAAGTTTCTTTGAATATAGTGCTAAATAGATCACTTCCAGTGCAGTCTCTCTTGTCCATACATGAATGTATAAGGGACTTTCAAAATTTGCAATCTGTCCACACCATAAAATGATGCATAAATACATACAAGGATAACCATGTAAGAATAGTAAAATTACATGATTGAGAAAAATTTAAATGTCCTATCTTATATGTCAATCTACTTCTTAAATAATCATTCAAATAGCTTTTAGGTTATTAAAAAAATTTTCTCTTGTAAAAATTATAAACCTATCAGTAAGTAGGCAGTCTGGGCTTGTGTGTGTGCCTGTGTGAAATAAAAAAAACTTTCTAGAACTGAATTTGTTAACCAATCTTATACACAGTTTGGATTTTTCCCAAGCAGGTACTAATAACTGGTATTAGGTTATCTATTTATCAAAGTATCAATCTAAATATTTCTATTTTAGTATCCTGATTACTATTTTTTCTCTAATTTATTCTTTCTGTGAAGCATTACATAAAATAATGAACCTTAAAATTGTTGAATATTAAAACTGATTTCAAATGATTTGCATCATCTCCTCACTAATACAAGAATTGTATGATAAAAATTTATATCTAAATATAGGAAGAAAAGACTAATGAAGGAATAAAATTTCCTTATGATTTCATAAGACACATGGAAAAATTTGATAACTGTCTTGGCATGTATCTAATATACCAAAGTCCCCCAAATTTTAGGATAATTATAAACATTAGAAATTTTCAATAAAGTTTTCTAAATTTGATACATCTTTTTTGTAAGCTAATGATTTTATTATAATTTTAAGAGTACAAATTTCAAATTCACTTTAAAAGCATATAAGCTCTAATACAAATAAATAAATGCAGTGAAAAAATATAGTTTGAGTTCCAGAAAAATTAACCTATGTTATAGGAAATAAAGCAAATGTATATATAATTAAGCATTAGTAATACTGTTGAAATTCAATTTTCAACTGGTCAAGATTACTGGGAATATATTCCCAAATGTTTAAATGCAAAAATTATAAAAAATGATTTTTTGATGAAATTTTCTTTTTATTGTTTACAAAATAAATTTTACTCGTATAAGAATGAATAAAAGCTGTTATTTAATTTAATGGACAATTTCTCATTTACAGGCAAATGATATTAGAAGTTTTAAGGGTTTGATTTGACAATTATCTTAAAATATTAATCAAAAGCCATTGCTAATTAATTATGGGATTTTAAGGTTGTCTGTGTGAATAAATTATTATGAAATTGAGAAAATTAATAAGTAAAAAGGATGCTCTAAATAAAGTTTCAGTTCAGTTCAGTTGCTGAGTCATTTCCGACTCTTTGCAACCCCATAGATTGCAGCACGCCAGGCCTCCCTGTCCATCACCATCTCCCGGAGTTCACTCAAACTCACGTCCATCGAGTCCGTGATGCCATCCAGCCATTTCAAGAGGCTTTTTAGTTCCTCTTCACTTTCTGCCATAAGGGTGGTGTCATCTGCATATCTGAGGTTATTGATGTTTTTTCCCGGCAATCTTGAATATCAGCTTTTCTAGTGGTCCCCTAGTCAGGGAAACCAATAAATCCCTAGAGAACCACTAGAAAAGCTGATATTTTTACTTTGTGACTGTTGACATCTGTTGTGAAATGTCAAGATTCCACTGGAATTTTGGCACTTAAACAGGAGAGTTCACATAAAATCCTTCCAGATTTTCTTTTGCCAAGCCATTTATTCTGTTTCATGGATCAGCAGTAACTAAACATAGTTTGTTTATTCTTTTTTAGGTTTAACTTTCAACACCTCCATAGTCCCTAGTTGTTTAAAAATCATTCATTGGCAATTACTTTGTTCTACTGTGACATGATTGACTTATCTATTTTGAGCAAAAATGGATGAATTCTTCCACTTAATTTTCTATAAAGCTTGTCTTTCCATAATTTTCTAGTTCTTTTTACACAAAAGTGGTTCATTTGTTCATTATTAAATAATTGTCATCTAGACCTAATTTTTCTCTATAAATTCACAAATAAACCCATTTTATTAATCTTGGCCCATATCAAACTTCTAGTTAAATTATTAATTGCAATGTGCACTTGACATGTAAATTCTAAAATGAGTATAAGCATGGTTTCTCAACAGGATATGGATCCTCTCTTGGTGTTCCTTATTATAGTTTTAGTTTGATTTTCTTTTCGTCATGTTCTCATTTCATAGTGACTCAGTATCTGGAATTATCCAACTCAACTGTAAGATAGAGAAGCTATTATTGGCTGAAATGAATCAAGAAGAATTATAACACTGCTCTTGTGAAAATACCGGTTGTTGTCGTTTAGTCATATCTAACTATTGCGACCTTATGAACTGTGGCCTGCCAGACTTCTCTTTCCATGGAATTCTCCAGGCAAGAATGCTGGAATGGGTTGCCATTTCCTTCTCCAAGGGATCTTCCTGACCCAAGAATCAAACCAGGTCCCTGCATTGCAGACAGATTCTTTACCAACTGAGCTATGAGGGAAGCCCAAAGTCACTCAACTGAACTGTAAGATAGAGAAACTGTTATTGGCTGAAATTAATCAAGAAGAAATATAGCATTGTTCTTGTGAAAATACCAGTACAAACATGCCATATGAGTATAAATGGCCAATCATGGGTTATTTTCCTTATGAGGAAATACCTAAATATTAATAATATTAAGTTAAGGATAGGAAGTACTTTTTCATTAATCTTTTAAATGTGATGTATGTGTGAGTGTTTTTTGATAAAAATTCCATAAGTTATGTATTAGAGTTTCCCAGAGAAATAAAAACAGGATACACACACACACACACACACACACACACACACACACAAGGAGATTTATTATATGAATTGGCTCAGGTGGTTATGGAGGCCAAGAAGTCCCACAGTCTGGTGTCTGGAAGCTGGAGAACCAAAAAAACTGGTATTGTAATTCATTTAGGGTCCAAAGGCTTGAGAGCCAGATTAGCTGATGCTGTAACTTCTGAGCCAAGGCTAAAAGCTTGAGAACCGAGGGGCCACTGATTAGCCATGGAGTCCAAAGGCCCTGAGAAGCAGGAGCTCCTATGTCCCAGGGAAGTGGGGGTTAGACATTCCAGTTTCTCTCTTCTTGGCAGAGATTGGCATATCTCCACCTTTCTGTCCTCAAGGGATTAGATGATGTGTCTCCTATCCCTCCCTCAACCTTGGGCAACCCCTACTGCTGAGGGTGGGTGATTTTTTTTTTTCTTAGTATAATGATTCAAACCCTAATCTCTTCTGGAAACAAACTCATACAAACATACATCCAGAAATAATGTTTTTCCAGCTATGTGGATATCCCTTAGCCCAATCTAATGAGACTAGTCACTTGTCCTTTTGCATGTTTGACAAGCAAAGAAAAGAACTGTGGAGGGCAGAGACTAAACAAATAAGTTAATGAAGAGAGAAATGTAGCCAAAATGTGGTGGCCAAGAGAAGGCAACTTGAGGTAAGTAAGCAAGTAAGATGGGCAGATAAGATAAAAAGAAAAATGGAAATAGTACTTGAGGGAAAAAAAAAATGAAAAATTGTCCACACCTTTCTCTGGCAGCCACCTTGATGTTTGTTTTATCTTTTCATGTAAATAACTTCAAAATGGCTGACTACCATTTTTTCTTCCATTTATTCTCACACATAAATTGTTTCTCTTCCATGCCTCTTAAATGCTAGAAAATGCTGTGTATAAGATTGACTTCAAGATATTTATTCCTATTTATATAACCAAAGTTGAAATTGTTTTGCAGGCTACAAATTTTCAAACTGAGATTTTAATATGGCTTCCCAAATATTTGAGTAGTTAAGTATTGACATTAAGGCATTTTTGTTTTAGTTGGACTTATTTTAGTCATCAGTAAATTCAAACTGTTCTGAAGTCTGCAACCATCCCCAACTAGAAAGTTCTTAGTTCACATTAATATTTGCTTTTTTCTTTAATTAACCAAATTTTACTCATTTTATTTATTTCTCCCTAGAATTACTTTAAGAATTATTTTCTCCAAATATGGTCCATAAGCTACTTACACCATCAACACCACATAGTCTTAGAATCTTTGGGAAGAAGATGTTTTGTTAATATAAAAATTATCCCCTAATGTATCATTGTGTAAGAAATCTAGATTTGTCATGTATCATTTGCATATAGTGCCATAGACCTGGCCAGCAATTAAACATACTTGTGAAATAGAGATGTATCATCTCATGCCGCAAAGAGTGCAAAGGTAGTGATACCAAATCCAGCCTCTGTACCCCAACACTGAATCACATCTCAGAGACAGAGTTTTGGGTGAAGTAGAAAAGAATAGCATTATTGCTTTGCCAGGTAAAAGGTGACACAGCAGGCTTGTATCTCTTGTATGTCCTAACCTGGTGAAGTGTTTTATAGCAGTACATTTGCTGATAAGGATTAGGGTACATAGGGGGCCTGTACTTCTTCGATCTGACCTCCAGTCATCTCTTGAAGAGCTCTTGCTCCTAATCTGAAGTGAAGAATGCTGACATCTACCGTTTGTTGGTGACTTTAGTTCTGTAAGAGCTCAAAGATATTGTTATGTGTATCCCTTGAGGTGGAAAGATTAAAGGTGGAAGGAGAAGGGGACGACCGAGGATGAGATGGTTGGATGGCATCACCCACTCAATAGGCCTGAATTTGAGTAAACTCCGGGAGTTGGTAATGAACAGGGAAGCCTGGTGTGCTGCAGTCCATGGGGTCGAAAGAGTCGGACACAGCTGAGCAACTGAACTGGACTGAACTGAGATGGAACCAGGACCTCGCCTCAAGGCAGCACTATTGTTTCTTGATTGCCCCTTCCTTGTCTCTGGAGTAGCATCTTCCCTTCCCTGTTAATCAACTATTTAAACCTGCATTTTAGGACTCACGGAAGGTCTCAGAAGCTGGAATCCATTCCCCATAAACAAGAAATGGAGACAGAAAAGCTTCCATGCCCCAGATCCCCACAGGGTCCTTGTCAGTTTCAGTACCTTGCCTGTAAGTGTTTTTAGGCATGCCAAGATGACTCCATTCTGGTCAATTAATAGCAAAAAAGAAACAGATGACTGTCCTGGGACAATCGTTTTCTTCTTTGGCATTGGCACATTCCCTGAGCATAGTGCTCCTTCATATATGAACAAAATTGGGATTCTGTTAACACGGAAGATAAAGATGCTGGATGGGCAGGAGTAAGGGTCATTTTTAAATTAAATTGTGCATTGTTAGACATATATTAGAAATAAATACGGTTTGTAATACTGAATGTTAAATTAGACCAGTTTCTCAATTTCTGTGAATTTTCTTAATCTTGTAATTTGATTTAATCTATATTTACCTCTTATTTTTATTTTTGCTCTCTGGACAAATAGATAGGACTCACACCCAAAATATAGTTATATACAATTGCCAAGTACCAGTTCAACTAACAGAAAGAAAAAAATAAGCAATTTGGTTCCAAGCAGTTATGCAAATCTTTACCATTGCTAATTAATCAAACAATGTCTTTGAATGGTTTAGCCCTGCACATAATGTGACTTTTATTCTTAAGGTGATCTATACAGCTCTTGTCTGGTACTGTGTTGTATATCTTAAGGTATGGAATTTTTCTGCACAGTTTCAAATTCAAGTTCAAATTTTTTTTTCTTTGCAGCTACTTCCCCGTGTACACACAAAGAATACATAAAACTTAGAATATGTAACAGATTTCTGTGATCCCATTTCTGTCTGAAATGTTTTTGTTGTGAATAGTTTTCTTCACTGTTTAACACACTTGATATTTGGAGGGAAATGCCCATATATGTGGATGAATAGTATTAAAAGCATTATTTTCAGTTTTCCAAAGCTTATAATGAATAAAAATAGACAATGCACATTCATATGCCTATTTATATATTTGTGCATATCTTCTACCACATATATACACTTACATACAAATGTATATTATGAATAATTTAACTGTTCTGTGGAATATTATATGGACATGAATATTATTCCACATAGCATACATAAGCCACATGCTTTAGAAAACTTAGCAACTGTAATTCCATGACATTTTACTCTTCAACCTCTTATGAGTTCCCAGAAGGATTTAGAACAAGGCCAAATCAATGTTGCATTGTTTCTAGTTGCAGAAACTAAACTTGTACTCTTTTTGAATTGCCTTTTTTTTTCTTTCAAAAAAAAAGTACATTTAGTTTTGGGTTTTGCTGTTCCCACTCTCAATATAGACCATATTTTCAAACATGTTCAACATTTGTGTATCCCTCTTGGGTTACAATATATGTTAGATATTAAGAATTTTTTCTGGAAAAATTGAAATCACCCAAACTCTTTAAAATTGGGGAAAATTATAAACATCACTTCTGTGAGACAAAGCAGTTTCTGTACTCATTTAAATGAAAATGGAAATTCTAGCACTTGCTTACAATTCAGTTAAAATTTGTAGCTATTCTGGCTGTCCAGTTGTCCAATATTATGGCCACACTTGAACCTTATCATGAAATATTTGTTGCATCAAAAATAAGGAGTACAGGAATTCCCTGATGGTCCTGTAGTTAGAACTTGGTGCTTTCTCTGCTGTGGCCTGGCTTTGATCCCTGGCTGGGGAACTAAGATCCCACAATCCATGAAGCATGGCCAAAAAAAAGGAAGACAAAGTCAAAAAACAAAAACAAGCAAACAAACCAAAATAAGGAGCTCAAAGAGAGAAAACTAATTAATATAAGACCATGAAGAACAGGTCTGATATACCTGCTAAATTTTCCTTTTATCCTTTGTTTAATGAATAATGAAAAGAAAGTTTTAAGTGATTATCAACAAATATAATGCATGCAGTTTTATTTAAAAGTTTTTGAATATTTGGAGTATTTTCATTAACTTTCCAATTGATTCCCTGATATTTTACAGGAATTCATTTTTAGTCATTGATTTTATTTTTTTGTTCTTTCTCACTTTCCAAAGTTGTGTTATTGAAATACATTAGTTAAGAACTATGATGAAGGAACAAAAACATATTTTTCAAACACTTTTCAGGAAAAGTAACTTATATTGTAGTAAAACTCAAGTTAATTTCTCTTACAATAAATAAGTTATGAACCAGAAAAAAATATTTATTACATATTTGAAAGCAAAATGCGAATAATGTGCATTTTTGTGCATGATAGCACGAAGAATAGACCAGAAGCTGGGTTTACCCCCGTTTATAGTGGTGCATTTGAAAAAGTTTCTTATCTCATAAGAACATGTTGATAATTTGTTTTGTAAGCATTTTTTGCATGGCTTCAAGACATTAGAGTTTGCCAATATACTTTCATTGTATAGCACATTATGAAATGAAACTTCTTTGAATCTATCAGGCCACATTCAAATAGACTCAAAGGTGACGTAGCCTTTCATTTCTTTTTATTTCTACAGCATTAGATAAGATCAGTAGTGCTCAAGAAACTTTCCATTAATAGGACGGATAATAATTTCTTCTTTATTATAGGAAGTAAATTCTGAAACATTGCCTACTCAGTTAAAAAACCACTAGTCCTCCAGTCAGTTTTTTCTTAATTGACTGTTTCGGGGAAAAGAAAACAAACCAAGGTTAGAGTATCATTTTGTTCTAAGTGATCACCTTGTAAAGTCAGAGAGTAAATAGTTTTAGCTGAATTCAGAATCTTAAGAAAATATTTATTTTTCTACTTAGCCATTGTTTACTTTAACTATATTTGACTAACTTAACTCCATACTTATATAGGTCTAAGTTAATTGATATCTGTGTGCTGAGTATTTATTTCAGATTTTATGATTATCATATTGTGTTGGCATGCTTTATACAAGAAAAGTTTTGTTTTTGCTGACTTTCTTATTCACTAATGTGGTTAACTTATATAGTTAAAAAATCAATTATCCATACCCATGGTTAGTGAAGGAAGAGCCATTTAAAAAAAAATCTAGAATCTAAGAAAAAAAAAACTTGATTTCATTCTGGAATCTCTCTCTCTCTGTCTCTTTTTATTTATTTAATTTTTAAAATTTAAACCTTGGTACATATCTGGTTCAAGCAATTAGAAGTTAACAGATCTTTATAAAATTTCTTCAGAAGTAATAAAGGAATAAATGAAAAGGTTTTTGTACTCTTTTTCCTTATGAAATATTCACATTGCTTCATAGTTATTTCTCTGTCTTGCTACAACTGGAAAATAGCAGTTGTATATATAAGTGCTTCTCAGACTTTCATGTGAATCCAAATTATCCCAGATTTCTATTAAATTTCAGACTTGAATTTAGTAGCTTTGAAGTGTGCCTGAGAATCAGCACTTTTAGCAAGAATCCTTATGATGGTGATGCTGTTTCTCAGTGAGTAGCAAGGGTGTTTTTTTGGAAAAAGTCTTCTCAGTATTGATGGATGCCTTCACTTAAACTTTGATACATTTAGTTACCTTATTGTTAACCAGTCCTTAACATAAAGGTTATGATAGTGCATGGAGTTTTGAGTTTAACACAACAGGATTCAAAAATCTCAGTTCTAACTTTGAGCCAGCTGATTTCTTAACTCACTGAATATCAGTTTGTTGGGGTTTTTTATCACAATATATATATGATACTACCTACATAATACTAGGATGATGCTTTATTAAACTACAAGAAGCATCCCTGCAATTTGAAGTAGTGGATTCCTTCTGTACATCCTATGGTTTCTCTCTTTGTGTGTGTGTGTGTCTTTATATATTCTTTTCTGATTCAGAGCATCTTTACTGCTAGAGTGTACATGTGAGGTAGAACAAAACAAGGGAAGGTGGCCTTTGAAGGTGTCAGGTTCAAAAGTATACAAACCTCAAAGTGAGTTCATATTGTCCTTATTTTGTTAATTGCTTTGTTGAAGTATGATTGATATACAAGAAGTTGCACATAATGTGTATAATTTGATAGATTTAAACATCAATGCTCTTTTAAATTCTGTATTTCAAGCCCCTGGTTATGGGATTGGGGGAAAAATTGTAATTCAGATCCCTTTCCGAGTGACACACCATAGTGCTTCACAAGTGATAAACTCAAGAAGGAATGAATTTGTTCCTGCTGAAAGGTTTGTCATGGGACAGTTTCCATGTTACAGGAATGGAAATTCATTTGGAACTGGCTGGCAGGTTAGTTTGAAATCGATTCAAGAACTATGAATCTCTTTCAGTAACTATTATGTTTAATTTAAAAGAACTCTGTAGGCTAATTGTAGATACCATGCTGTGCTTTTGTGTGAGTGTATTACATGTGTGTGAATCAGGATGCATGAGATTTCACATACTGATGTATGCTTTATTACTGAATTTTTAATTAGAGAAATTAAATAATTGTAGCTGACAAAAAGGACAAAACATATCAAGATAAAGCAACTCATATATATGCTTTTATACAAACCATAGAACATATCACAAAATAAAAATGAGAAGAGTAAGATAATTTTTAAAAATATCTTTGGCTACTTTATACCCAAAGTGATATACCAAAATCTCCATGTCAGTGGTGTTTGGTTTATTCCTATATTTGGTTGTCATTGCTCAGTGATAGGAAAATCCTCTGTCTCAAAGCTTTTTGTGTAGCAAAAGGAAGAAAAAAACTGTTCATTTCATAGAATTTGAAAATTCATAGATTGGGCTGCTCTGAAACTAGTAAATCATTTTGTATTGTATAACTATTTCCCTCAAAAATTTAGTAATGGTCCTAAAATCATATATTCTCACTTTGAAATATTCTGGGGTTCTGTTCATGAACAAGTTGAGAGATATTTAATCACTACTTGTATCAAATTTGCTTCTTTCTATCACAGATTGATGGGGATGAGTTGATGAAATAGGCATATTTAATGCATAAGATACATTGAATAATAGCACACGTGTAACTGGAAGGATAATAATTGTTCCTATACTTACCATCCTGGGGGTTTTTGCAAGGACAGTTCAGTTCAGTCACTCAGTCATGTCCAACTCTGCGACCCCATGAATTGCAGCATGCCAGGCCTCCCTGTCCATCACCAACTCCTGCAGTTCACTCAGACTCGCGTCCATCGACAAATGATAAATTGTCACTGAGCCGCCATTGTTAAGAGATTGCAGGAGATTATCCTGTCCTGGTGACTTCCTTGTTGGCTCAGATAGTAAAGAGTCAGCCTGCAATGTGGGAAACCTGGGTTTGATCCCTGGGTTGGGAAGATCCCTGGAGAAGGAAATGGCAACCCACTCCAGTATTCTTGCCTCAAGAATCCCATGGATAGAGGAGCCAGGCAGGCTACAGCCCATGGGGTCGCAAACAGCTGGACATGACTGAACGACTAAGCACACACACAACACAGCACCCTATCCTGGAGTTGGATGAAGCCTCTAAAATCAAAGAAACCTTTGTCAGGTGTTTGGTGGTAAAAGAACTGTCATCCTTCTACAAGGTGGCTCTGTAAAGCTCTCTATGTGTATGCCTCTGAAGTGCCCCCCAGGGCAACACCTGGAAGTACTAGTCCTTGCTTTGCATAATAACCTAAGCTGGCAGGATCAAATAGGCAGATTTTGTGCAATTTTGGAAATGTTTCTCTTCCTCAGAGTGAATTAAACTGGAGTATCCTTACTCATGAATGGGGACCATGGGAATGTGGGTTTCCCGGAGGAACAGATGAGATCCTAAGGGTACAGGCTCTCACACAGGCTGCCTAGGTTTGAATCTACCTTTTGCTAGATATGTGTCTTTGAGCAACCTCTGTGAGCTCGGTATGGTCATGATCTCCAATTAACAGCTAAGGAAACTGAAGGTTACTGCTGCAAAATATCATACGTCCACACAAACACACACACACACACCCTGTTAAATGACAGAGGTCAACAGAGTATGATCCTAACCATTGCTTTCCTATACACTGTATCAAGACCACAGGATTTATGTTTCTTCCCTAAAAGTATCTCTAAGCCAATGCTGGTTTTAAAATCTGATGATAGCATAGAAGTTAGAAAGTCTATATGGTGGCTAAATTTTGCCCATAGACCAATTCTAGTCTACCTCTTTGCAGCCAGGGACCTCCGAGGGCCACTAGAAAGATATGGCGAGAAACTAGAGTAGTCCTCTCACCTTCACTTGAGTCCCAGCTGTGACACAAGCTGGAGTAGCTTGATCAAGTTTCCTTTTCATTTTTTTGATTCAACATTTAATTTGAATGAATTGTAAAATTAAGGGCAGTTGTAAAAAATAATACAAGAAAATGCTCTATAACATTTTGTCCAGTTAATTCCAATGGTAATATCTTCCAAAGTATAGCATAATATCACAACCAGAATATTGGCACTGACACACTGAACTCATTCAGATCTCCCAGTTTTTCCTTGTGCTTGTTTCTGTGTGTATTTAGTTCAGTGCAGTTTTAATGTATGTAGGCCAGTGCGCCCACCATGATAGCCAACATTTAGATCACTCACATGACCACAGGATTCCTCCTGGTGCCTTTTTATAAGCCCCACTTTCCTCCTGCCAGCTTGTATCATCTCACCCATGACAGCAATGTTCATATCTCTAATTTTTCCATTTCAAAAGTAGTATACAAACAGAATAATACAGAAATTAATACTTTAGGATTAGCTTTTTCAGTCAGATTGATTCCCTTGAGATCCATCTAAATTGTTTTTGCATGTAGCAAATAGTTTACTTTTTATTGCAAATGTATATTGCTGATCCATTTATTGGGAAGGATGTCCCATAGTTTATTAAACCATTACCCAATTGAGAGACATATTGATTTTTAGCAGTTTGGAGCTATGGCCAATAAAGTTGTTCTGAACAGTCTTGTGCAGACTTTTGTGTGGACATAAGTTTTCACTTCTCTGGAATAAATGCCTGGAGTATAATTTCTAGTTTATATGATGGTTTCATATTTTGTTTTGTCATTGGTACTGTTGTTGATTTTTTAAACTGCCAAACTGTTTTTCAGAGCAGAGGTAGAATTTTGCATTTTCATCAGCACTGTATGAGTGATCTAGTTTCTCCACATCCTTGCTAGCAGTTGGTATTTTTACTGTTTTTTATTTTGGCTGATCTGATGGATGTGTGGTGTTATCTCATTGTAGTTTTAATTTACATTTCTATGTTCGATACAGGATACAGGATGCTTGAGGCTGGTACCCGGGATGATCCAGAGAGAGGATATGGGGAGGGAGGTGGGAGGGGGGGTTCAGGATTGGGAACTCATGTACACCCGAGACGGATTCATGTCAATGTATGGCAAAACCAATACAGTATTGTAAAGTAAAATAAGGTAAAAATTAAAATTAAAAAAATAAATAAAATAAAAAAATAATAATTTACATTTCTGTAATGGCTAGCAATGATGACTATCTTTCTAATTTACTTATTTGTCATCTATATGTACTCTTTGGTAAAATATATCTGTGTCTTTTGTCCATTTTCTAGTGGACCTTTTTTATGTTTGACTTTTATGAGTAATTTATATGTTCTAGATACTAGTTTGTGTCTGTGTGAGTGATGTACAAATATTACCTCCCTTTCTGTGTCTTATATTTCACTTTCGTATTAGTCTCCTTTGCACAGCCAAATTTTTAAAATTCTAATGAACTCCAGTTTATCCATTTTTCTGTTTATGGGTTGTGCTTAATGTGTCAAGTATAAAAAGCCTTTGCTTAAATCAAGAAACTATTTCTTGCATACATTTATAAAGTATTTATATTTTTACATTTTATAATTTGATTTAATTTTGTATGAAGTGTAAAACTTAATTTTCTTAACTATAAATGTTCACTTGCACTAGCACCATTTCTTAAAGACTCCATTGGAATGAGTCTTCAAGACTCAAGACTCACTTTTGCAACGATTTTAGAGTTCAGTTGGACATGTTTGTGTAGGTGTATTTCTGGGTTCTCTGTTCTGTTGCATTGATCTATAACTCTGTCCATCCACCAATTCCACACAGTAGTTACATAGTTAGTCTCAACATTGGGCGGTATGATTCATCTCAGTTTATTCTTGTCAAGATTGTTTCACCTACTATAGGGCTATATATTTTAATAGAAATTTTAAAATCAGCTTTTCTGTGTCTATAAAAAGACCTTACTGATATTCTGGTAGGAGTTTCATCAAACCCACATGTCAATTTGTGGAAAATCAACATCTTTTCCATGTTGAGTCTTCTAATTCATTAACACAGTGTTTCTCTCCACTTATAAGATATTTTTTTGATTTCTTTCGTAACTTTGTGCCTTTTAACAGTGCTTCACATTGATTATAGTGAGAGTATGTTTTTGTATTTCTTATACATCTATAATGATATTATTGTCTATTGTGTACGTGTTCACAAAAAGAGAAGGAAAATAAGAAAATGTCCAAGCCTGCAGTTGAAAGAGAAGCAAGTTTTTAACATTTTAAATGACTATAACTAAATATACACCATATGTATATGATGTTGAAATAATTTTAAATGATAAGGTTATAATTATTTATAGAGGGATTGATAGAGACCTATAATTTTTCATGAATGCAGAACATCTTTTTAATTACATTAAAGTCATGCATCAGTGTGTTTTTAATTACTCTTCTTTAGCCTACAGTTTTATGATACATGTGAAATGAAGACTGGTCCTTGCTTATATTCCAGTATTAACCAATAATCCCTGTATCATAAAGCAGTTGACAAATTAATTAGAAAGTACTCAGTGTTTAAATTTTAAAATAAACAAGGAAAGACCTAAGTAGTTGAAACTCTAAAGGCATTATTTTACATAAATTAGGATGAGTCTGTGTCATTTTCACAATGTTTTCAATTATTTTCCAACATGTAAAACATTCAAATTGATACAGCTTCATAGATAGTAAGCTGGGAAAAAGCAGGCTTGATAACGAAGATATTTATATAAAGTTCTGAACTTTATTGAGATGAAGAAAAAAATAGGGGCCATTTCTACCTCCCCTCCCCACAGTAGTTCATATATATCAGTTGAAATTTCACCTTCTACAGTTATGTTTTTAAAGCATCTCTTTAGTTAAGTATAATGGGAAAATCTGTTAGCTTATAGCCTAGTTTAGCGGCACAGAGACCAGAAAAAATAAAATAGTTTGGAATCAAACTTGATAACCGCATTCACATTTTGCAGCGTTGTAATAAATTCTTTCAATTACCATGTTTTTGCAGAGCAGATTGTATATATGAGTGGAGCGACTTATTCATGCAGGCACAAACGCTGAGATATACGATTTTAGGCTTTTTATCACTAAGTATAGTACATGGTGGGCTTCCCGGGTAGCTCAGTGGTAAAGAATCTGCCTACCAGTTAGAGGACGTAGGTTCGATCCCTAGGTCAGGAGATCTCCTGGAGGAGGAAATGGCAATCCACTCCAGTGTTCTTGCCTGGAGAATCCCATGGACAGAGGAGCCTGGAGGGCTACAGTCCATAGGGTTGCAAAGATTTGGACACAACTAAGTGACTGAGCACGCATATAGAGTACACTGAAAGCAGGTGAATCATTATGATTGCTGTTCTAAATGGCCAAACATTCCATGGCTTTACCCCTTACTTCTGAAGTGAAAACTCATAGGCTGTTCAGTGTAGAGGTGCTAAACTTTAGTCTCAAGTTCTAAAAAGTATTTTATACTCTAACCGCCAGATATAGCTGTGAAAAATTTAGAGACTGTTTATATACACAGAAGCATACTGCATTAAAGTAACTATGAATCCCATTCATTTCATCTTACACTTTATTACTTCAAAGGGAGAAGCTATTGATTTTTCTGATCTCCCTGTATCAACCATGACCCTGGCAAGAAATAGAATCTGACACAGATGGTTCAATGAAACACACAATAAAGAGAGTGTTTTGAGAGCTGTGGATGGGTTTATAGGATACAAAAAGGGCTATCAGGATACAAACTACCAGTGGTAGGACATTGTTGTATGCCCCTCTTCCCAAATCTGAAGGGTCAAATGAAGTTGCATTTTCTAAATCCAGTAGCATTCTGTCATCATATGCACTATTTCCACGTTTTGACATATCCTCTGTTTAGTCTCTGTTTTGCCCTAAAGTAATGTCTCAGTATAGCTGTATTTCTTGAGTGCAGTTTGAGTGTAAACCATGAGCTCCAATACTTTAGTCAAGTAAACAATCCAAAGCAAAAAAGTTTGCTAAAAAATGGACTTCCTTGTGTTTGTCATTAATATAACCACCCACTGTCGAGTCAACTTTTATTCATTGGCACATAAAATCAATCTTCATCACATTGCATTGTATGTAAAACTTTATTAATTTCACATTTGTTGCTATTATTTGTATAAACAATATTCATTATTTTTCAATTGCTATATTTTTATCTATTAATAATATGGTAACATACTGAAGTGTGTCACAATTTTGTCAATTGCAATTAATGAAAAGTATTTCTGTTTAAGATATGTCTTATTGCTGTTGTTTTTAAGATCAAATTATGGTTTTAAGGAAGAGATAGGTGTATTGCATTTTAGAACAGTCTATTCAAGTGAATAAAACAATGCATCCATGAAAAAAATCCAGCATGAGGTAGGACAGTGTAAGAGTGGATTTCACATGGAAAAGAAGCCCAAATAGGATGGGAAGGGATTGGAAAGAGATGCCTCAGACCCTCTCTCTCTGCCTGCTCTCTTGTCTGTACCTCTCATTCCAAGACCACCAGGGGCTAGTTAGCCAGTGACCTAAGAAAATGTCATTTGTAATAATCAACTTCACAGACACACGCAGAACAAAGAAGAGCCAAAAGGGAGTTGGACTAGGCCAGTGAGAAAAGAGTGGAATGAAATATTTAAATTGTTGACAGGAAAAAAAAACCTACCAACCTAGAATTCTATATCAGTAAATTATCCTTCAAAAGTGAAGGATGAATAAATACTTTATCATACAAACACAGAGGGACTTTGTGGCCAGTAGGTCTGCCTTACAAGAAATGTCAAAAGAAGTCCTTCAGAGAGAAAGAAAATCATGTAGGTCAGAAAGTTGGATCAACATACAGAAAAGAGCATTAGAGAAGGAAGAAATGAAAATAAAATCAAATCTTTTTCTTATCCCTAGGGATATAAAAGTTATCTCTTTGTTCAAAATAATAACCACAACAGTGTATTAAATGATCAGAACTTATGGATAAGTGAATGACAGCAACGTTTTACATTTTGAAAAGGAAGAGTAAGGAATATTCTGCTATTAGGTACCTCTACCACCTATAAAGGAAAAATGAATCGGAGTAGGGAGCAGAGAATATGCCTTAATTCCTTACATGAATCCCATAACTAGTTCAGGTTCAACTTCACCATAAATTATTTCATTTTGCTCTCTTCCCAATAAATGAAGAGAAATAGCAAGGCAGGGAGAAATGGGGATTGTATGTAGAAGTAAGAGCCTAACACAGTTTATCTTTTCTCATGGATTTAGCTGCTGCTGCTAGCCTTATCTCAACCCACAAATTTCATATTTTTATACAAACCTCCCTTTAAAGACCCAACTGTGTTATCAAACTTTTCTGTTTTCAAATTGAGCATTTATTGACATGATCCTTCCCCAAATCCCATTTTTTTCTATTTTAAAAATAGGAATGTATGCCTATCTTTAGTCTTATTTTCCTCGTCTTTTAAAAGTATTACCTCAGAATCTTGAAATCCTAAAAGATACTTCATTCATTAATGTTAAGTATGCAGCTTTGAAGACAAAGATAATGAATAAGGTAAACACACACATGTGAACCTACAGACGTATATTAAACCCAGTTAAAAACTCAACAGAGTCAGCAGTACTCCAGCTAAAGCCTAAAGATGAAACTTCACAATAAAATTTTCAATCTTCTAAAAGTGATTAAGGAATTATGAGTGCTTTAGGTTTGGAGACTTCAATTGGATCCAGCATAGTATAGGAATATTTAAGCAATAAGATTTAATATAATAAGGGTTATAGACTATTTTTTAAGCAACCAGACTTCAGAATTTTTAAACACTTTAAAAAAATCAGATGGACTTTGGGATGTAAAACCTGTATAAACCATGTTTTAAATCCTCTTCTAAATCTAGTCCATTTTTGAAACCTCAGTGTCCAATAAAATACTTTATTTTCCATAAAGGGTTCCACTTTCAGGCTTCAGTGAGTAGATTCTCATGAAGCTCAGGAAAAATGTTGAGCCAAATTTTAAATGGTCATCATTTGTGAGGGTTTTTCCAAAATTTATTTTTAAATTGTTCTTTAGTAAGACCTTCAAAATAGAATGCCACTCAAGTAAAGACATGTCTATCTCACCGTATCACTCTCTCAAAGGTTATGAGAATATTATATGTAACTTCATCTGCTACACAAATCCTCTCTAACCTTCTCTTCAGCTTTGTCAGGAAACTAATGAAACCTCAGTGTCAGGATTCCTCCAATTTATAGAACTCTTCAAAGATGCCAGTAAAGCTTTCAGGTAGCCACAGGCTTGAACATTAGGCAAAACAAAAAACGTCCTCAAAATTTAGGGCCAACATTTTTGGATGAAGATCACTGTCATCTCTTGTTTTGTAGGATGGCCCAGTCAACCTTTACAAAACTTTATCAGGGTGAAAACTTTGCCTTGCTCTGGACAAATGGACACAAAATAAGAGCAAGAAAAGTAACAGATGGGCAGTGTTTTTTAAAACTTTAAGAAAAAAATTAGGAAAAGGTTTTGACTTGAGCCTGTAAGTTTGTTGAAGCTGTAATTTAAATGTCATCCACGTAGATTTATATTATTTTTGTCACTCTTGCACAGTAATAAGTTGGTCTAGGTTTCAATTAATATATATGTGAAATGTATTTTGAATATTAAGTAAGAACAAGGTGTCATTTAGAGCCTATTTTTCTGATATTTCATTAAAAGATACCCAGAATTCTTATTTTGAAGATTTAAAATCTTCTTGAGCTAGAGAATTGTAACTCTCAAATATGTTATTTATAACCCACTCTCTGTGGCTTTGTAGAACAAAGCAAGTGCAAAGATCATTGTAAACATGACATTGCTGTCATTTATTCTCCAGTGTGTTTTACCCTTATAATGGTTTCTGAGCATATGTCAATGTCCTGTATCAAGGGTCTGAAAATGTTGGCCATGGGCCAAACCCAGGGTGCCATCTTTTTAAAATTATTTTAGATAATTGCAGATTTACATGCATCAGAGGATGAAATGGCTGGATGGCATCCCATCAGAGGATGAGATGGTTTTACATCTCATCAGAGGATGAGATGGCTGGATGGCATCACTGATGCAATGGACATGAACTCGGGCAAACTTTGGGACATGGTGAGGGACAGGGAGGCCTGGAGTGCTACAGTCCGTGGGGTTGCAAAGAGTTGGACACGACTGGGCAAGTGAACAAGATTTGCTTGCAGTTGTTAAAAAAAAAAAATAGCTCTTGTGTATTGTTTTACCCAGTCCCTCCCAGTGATAACATATAATCCCACTGTAGCACAATATCACAACTAGGAAATTGACAGAACAATTAAGGTACAGAATATCTCCATCCCAACAAGGAACTCTCATGTTAATTTTTTTTTTTTTTTTTTTAACAAAATCCACTTCCTTCCTGACCCCACCCACTTCCTAACCCATGGAAACCACTAGTCCGAAAACCTTTGGCATAATTTTGCCATCTCTGTAATGTTATAAAAATGGATTTATACAGTATGTAGCCTTTTAGAATTGGTTTTGTTCACTCAGAAAAATTATCTAGAGAGTCTTCTACGTTATTATATAAAACTGATTGTTCTCTTTATTTCTGAGTAGTATTCATTTAGATAGACATACCAGTTTGTTAGCCTTTCACCTGCTGAAGGTCTTTTCAGTGAGTTGTTTCCAGTTTCTGTATAAGTACATCTGCAAAGAATGCTTATGTATAAATTTTTTTGTGAATAGAATTTTAATTCCTCTGGAATTAATGCCCTGTAGTGAAACTTTTGTATTTTACAGCATCTGCATGTTTATTCAAAGCTGCCAAACTATTGGGTTGGCCAAAAAATTGTTCAGGATTTTCCATAATATTGTACAGAAAACCCAAGCAAACTGTTTGGCCAAACAAGTATTTTTGAAGAGTACCATTTCCTAGTAAGTTTTTGCAGTTTTTTATTATTATTATTGTTTATTTTTATTATTTGAGTTTTATGAGTTCTTTATGTATTATTGATACTAGTCATTAGTTGGATATGTGGTTTTCAGATATTTTTACATTAGATTACCTTTTTTTATCTCCTTAGGAAGAAACATTTAAAAATTTTGTTGAAGTCTGATTTATCAATCCTTCCTTTTTTATAGGCCAATGCTTTTAGTGTAAAATCCAAAAATTCTTCCTAGTCTTAGATCCTAAAAATTTTTTTATTGTTTTATAAAATACCTAGATTTGTATGTTTTGACTCTAAATTCATTATCCATTTTTAGCTCTTTTGTATAAGGTGTGAGACTTAAGTGTCTAGCACCATTTGTTGAAAAGGTTACTTTGTTCCACTGAGTTGTTTTTGAATCTTTGTCTGAATCAGTTCTTCATATTTGTGTGATCCTTTTATTCTGTTCCTTGATCTGTGTGTCTATCACTAGTACAGTGCTATCTTTATTATAGCTTTACATTACGTCTTAAACTCTAATAGTCTTGTTCTTCCTACCTTATTCATCTTTTTCAACATTGTTTTAGTCATTCCAATTCCATTGCTTTCCCATGTCAACAACAACAAAAAACTTTGCTTTGGTATCAAGCTATTTCTGGATTCATTAAAGGTATTAGAATTGTGTTCTCTTACATTTTATGGAAAAGATTATATAAAATTGGTGTGAATCCTTCTTTAAAGTTTGGTAAAATTTTCCAGTGAAACCATCTGGACATGAAGATTTATTTTTCTGAAGTTTTAAAATTATCAGCTTCATTTCATTATTAGTTACAGAATTATTCAAATTATCTATTTCATATTGAGTGATTTGCTATAGTTAGTGCTTTATGAGGAACTGGTCCATTTCATCCAAATTGTCAAATATTTGTGTGAATAATTGCCCATAGTAGTTCCTTATTATCTTTTTTTAAAAATTCTATCAATCTGTTTCATTCTTAACATTGGTAATTTGTGTGTCCTCGTTTTGTTTTTTATTGAAATTGGTCATTCTTGTTAGCAATTTGTCAATTTTACTGATCTTTTTGAAGGATGAGACCTTTGTTTCATTGATTTTCTTTAATTTTCTGTTTTCAATTTCATTGATTTCTGATGTTTATTATTTCCTTTTTCTGCTTGGTTTGGTTTTATGTTGCTTTCTACTTTATAGATCCTTGGAGTGAGAGCTTAGATTATTGATTTGAAATTTTCCCTCTTTTGTAGTGTATGCAATTGAGAACAACTTTTTCAATACATTGCTTTCTTTAACATATTTGACAGTCTCTTGTGGTAGGCAGTGCATCTAGTGTTATCTTTAAAATCTGGACCCTCTCTTAGGTAACTCCCCAGACAAATGCCATCAAACTTATTTGAGTTCATTAATTAACACGTAGCTTAAAATTTAAAATTTTCTTTTAATACACTTAAAGCATAGTCCCCTTGAAGGCAGGGGCCAAGAGTAATTACCTTACAGCCTTAATGTATATACTCTGGCTCTAATAAATGTTTGATAAATAAATGCATATCCATTCTGCAGCTCAATGCTATTGTTTTTCTATATTTATTTATTTACATATTTGCACCAGGTCTTAGTTGTGATGCATGTGGGATCTTTATTGTGGCATGTGAACTCTCAGTTGCGATATGTGGCATCTAGTTCCCTGACCAGGGATCAAACTCAGACCCCCTGCTTTCGGACTGCAGAATCCCAGCCACTGAATCACCGCAAAGTCCCTCAATGCGATTGTTTTAAATGAGTATTTCAATTTCCAAGCTTCTATTTAAAAGCAGTCATCAAACCATGAAAAAGGAAAATCTCAACTTGAATGAAAAAAGACAACAGTCACCTAAGCTGAAATGACATAGGTTGATAGGATTATTTGCCAAGGGTATTAAAACAGCCATTATTTTTTTTAAATGGTTCAATAAGCAATTATAAACTTGCTTGCAACAAATAAAAACTAGAAAGTCTCAGCAAGAAATGGAAGACATATAGAATTAAGTGAAATTTTAGAACTGAAAAGTAATCAAAATAAAATTAAATTGACGGTCTCAGTAGCAGATTAGAAGGGACAGAGGGCAAAATCTGTGAACAGGAAGATAGAACAAATAGTAATTACCCAGTATGAACAAGAAAGAATATAGACTGACAAAAAAAAAAAAATGAACAGATCCTCAGTGACCTTGCGGGGTTATAATAAAAAATCTATGATGCATGTCACTAGATTCTTGAAAGGAGAGAAAAAGTGTTGCTGAACAATAGCTTGAAAAAATAATGACTTAAAAATAGCCTAATTTGGCAAAAGACAAAACCCTACAGATTCAAGAAGCTGAGAGACCTAGAGATCTATGCCTATACCCATCATAGTCAAACTTCTGAAAACTAATGATAAAGGGGGAAAAAAAACATCTTGAAAGCAGTGAAAGAGAACGGACACTTTATCTATAGGCAAAAAGAAATGAAATGACAGAATTTCTTATAAGAAGCCATAGAATCCAAAAGGAAATGACATGACATCTTTCATGCTATTAAAGAAAACTGTCAGTGTCCAGAAAATAGAAGAAGAGGCACATTTTCTGAGGTAAGAAAAAATCTGATTCCCAAACCAGACAGACACAGTACAATAAGAAAAAAAAAGACTATAGACCAATGTCCTTCATGGATGTAGAGACAAAAATTCTTAACAAAATTTGGTATATCATAATAACTAGCTAAAAAAGAATGATAACATGATTTTATCAATCGAACAGAGAAAGAAAAGTTAGACAAATTTCCACACCCATTCATGATTAAAAAAATGAAACCTTACATAACTAGAAATAGAAGATTTCAGCTTGATACAGCACATCTACAAAAATTCTATAGCCAACATCATAATAATGGTGAAAGATTTTAATCCTTTTTCCTTAGCAGGATCAAGGCAAAGATACATGCTTTCATTCCTGCTACTTTTGTAGTAGTGGAAATTCTAGCCAGCACAAAAATGCTAACAAGTATATAAAAAAGCTTAAAAAAACAGGATGGAAGAGTTAAAATTGTCCTTATTTGCAGATGTTATGATAGGCTATGTAAAACATCCCAGGGATTCTACAAAATTACTAGAACTAATTAGTCCAGCAAGGTCTCAAGATACAAGATCAACGTACAAAATCAATTATATTTCTATAAACAAGGAATGAAATATTATAAATAAAAATTTAAAATAAAACATCTTAAAATAACTCCGAAAAGGGGGTATACTTATGAACATAACAAACATATACAGGATCTCACTGCAGATGATGATTGCAGCCATGAAATTAAAAGGCTCCTTGGAAGAAAAGTTATGACCAACCTAGATAATATATTCCAAAGCAGAGACATTACTTTGCCGACTAAGGTCCATTTAGTCAAGGCTATGGTTTTTCCTGTGGTCATGTATGGATGTGAGAGTTGGACTGTGAAGAAGGCTGAGTGCCGAAGAATTGATGCTTTTGAACCGTGGTGTTGGAGAAGACTCTTGAGAGTCCCTTGGACTGCAAGGAGATCCAACCAGTCCATTCTGAAGGAGATCAGCCCTGGGATTTCTTTGGAAGGAATGATGCTGAAGCTGAAGCTCCAGTATTTTGGCCACCTCTTGTGAAGAGTTGACTCATTGGAAAAGACTTTGATGCTGGGAAGGATTAGGGGCAGGAGGAGAAGGGGACGACAGAGGATGAGATGGCTGGGTGGCATCACGGACTCAATGGATGTGAGTTTGAGTGAACTCTGGGTGTTGGTGATGGACAGGAGGCCTGGCGTGCCGCGATTCATGGGGTCGCAAAGAGTCGGACACGACTGAGTGACTGAACTGAACTAACATGCTGTAAACTTAAAAAAAAAACCAAAAACTAAAATAAAACAAAGACCTAAATCGTATAAACAGTGTGTTCATGGACTAAGGACTATAATAGAGTAACTATGTCATTTTACCTGCAGTTAATCTATAATTCTAATGCAATTCCTATCAAAATACCAGCAAGCTTTTGTGTGCATATGAATAAGCACCAAATTGTCTGAATCACATCTGCCTTCTTTTTTGCTGGCCTCAGTGCTGATAAATTTCCCATAACCAACACATTTCTCCATTGGCTTTATTTAACAATAAGATTTTTTAAAAAATCATCTATGAATATATGCCATTATAGAATGTATAACATTTCAATCAATATAGACCATTGTGGAGAAGGGAAATAGCCCAGAAATGTTTTTTTCCCAAGTCAATAAATTTGTGAACTTTGTATAAAAATCTTAGTTATCATACCTGTTTATTCCCAGCTTGTTTATCCTTTGAAGCTCTATTAGTCATAGTGCTTAAAATTATCTTAGATAATTACATAAGTGGGGGAAATGTTTCAGACCCCTAACAATTAATATAAAATGCTGCCATTAAGGTTTTCAATTTCTTGAGAATTCACTCCTTGTTACTTTTAAGTTTACCCTAATCAGCTCTTCTAAATAATAGTCCACCCATTTTATAATAGAGGGATTACTGGTTAGTATTCAAATGTAAGCAAGAACCAGTCTTCATTTTACAACATGTATCTTAAAACTGTAGGCTAAGAACCTACTCTATAGCAGATGGAACTCTTCTCAACCCTATGTAATGTCCTTAATTGGAAAATAATCTTAAATGGATATATGTATATGTATAACTGATTCACTTTGCTGTATATCTGGAACACAACATTGTAAATCAACTATTCTCCAATAAAAATTTTAAAAATAAAAATAAATCATATGTGAAATGGATCGCCAGTCTAGGTTCAATGATGAGACAGGGTGCTCAGGGCTGGTGCACTGGGATGACCCAGAGGTATGGGATGGGGAGGGAGGTGGGAGGGGGGTTCAGGATGGGGAACACGTGTACACCCGTGGCAGATTCATGTCAATGTATGGAAGAACCACTACAATATTGTAGAGTAATTAGCCTCCAGTTAAATAAATTTATATTTTAAAAATTTAAACTGTAGACTATAGAAAGTAATTTAAAAACATGCTAATGTAAGCCTTCAGTGTAATCAAAGTATGCTTTGTACTTTTTTGTTTAACTGGAATATAGTTTGATTTACAATGCTGTGTTAATTTCTGCTGTACTCCAAAGTGACTCAGTTATACATATGCTGCTACTGCTAAGTCACTTCAGTCGTGTCCGACTCTGTGTGACCCCATAGATGGCAGCCTGTCAGGCTCCCTCGTCCCTGGGATTCTCCAGGCAAGAACTCTGGAGTGGGTTGCCATTTCCTTCTCCAATGCATGAAAGTGAAAAGTGAAAGTGAAGTCGCTCAGTTATGAGACCCCATGGCCTGCAGCCTACCAGGCTCCTTTAGTTTGATTTACAATGCTGTGTTAATTTCTGCTGTACTCCAAAGTGACTCAGTTATACATATGCTGCTACTGCTAAGTCACTTCAGTCGTGTCCGACTCTGTGTGACCCCATAGATGGCAGCCTGTCAGGCTCCCTCGTCCCTGGGATTCTCCAGGCAAGAACTCTGGAGTGGGTTGCCATTTCCTTCTCCAATGCATGAAAGTGAAAAGTGAAAGTGAAGTCGCTCAGTTATGAGACCCCATGGCCTGCAGCCTACCAGGCTCCTCCATCTATGGGATTTTCCAGGCAAGAGTACTGGAATGGCGTGGGGTGCCATTGCCTTCTCCAGTTATACATATACATGTATGTATATATATATTTGTCTATACATCTTTTAAAAATATTTTCTCCCATTATAGTTTATCATAGGATACTAAGTATAGTTCTCTGTACTATGTTGTTTACTCATCCCATATATAGAAGCTTACATGTGCTAACCCCAACCCAGGCCATTCCTCCTACATCCCCCTACCACTTGGCAACCATCAGTCTGTTGTCTATGTCTGTGATTCTTTCTCTTTCCTAGACAGGTTCTTTTGTGTCATATTTTAGATTCCACATTTAAGGGATATCATATTGTATTTCTCTTTCTGACTTACTTTGCTAGCATGATAATCTCTAGTTGCATCCTTGTTGCTGCACATGGCCTTATTTCATTCTTTTTTATGACTGAGTAGTAGTCCATTTATATGTACCACATCTTCTTTATCCATTCATCTTCAGTGGATATTTAGGTTGCTTCTATGTCTTGGCTATTGTGAATAGAGCTGCTATGAACATAGAGGTGTATGTATCTCTTTGAATTACATTTTTTTTGTTTGTTTTTTTTTGATTTTTATTTTTTAGTTTGTTTTGCTTTACAATACTGTATTCGTTTTGCTATACATTGACATGAATCAGCCACGAGNATGTGTAAGTATACTGTATTGGTGTTTTTCTTTCTGGCTTACTTCACTCCGTATAATCGGCTCCAGCGTCATCCACCTCATTAGAACTGATTCAAATGTATTCTTTTTAATAGCTGAGTAATACTCCATTGTGTATATGTACCACAGCTTTCTTATCCATTCATCTGCTGATGGACATCTAGGTTGCTTCCATGTCCTGGCTATTATAAACAGTGCTGCAATGAACATTGGGGTACACGTGTCTCTTTCAATTCTGGTTTCCTCAGTGTGTATGCCCAGCTGTGGGATTGCTGGATCATAAGGCAGTTCTATTTGCAATTTTTTAAGGAATCTCCACACTGTTCTCCATAGTGGCTGTACTAATTACAGTTTTGTCTTGATATACGTCCAGAGGTGGGTGCTTTGTGCTTTTGATAAAGTAAAGTTCCGTATTTTAATGTTTCTTTTTCAAAATAGTACTTTGGGAACCTGTGTTCTTTTCTCTTTGTCCAATCACATACATAACAGATAGTGATGTTGTTATAGATAGATGAAAGAAACAATATCACAATACAAAGCACTATTAGAAAGCACAGTATGACAAAATCAATTAAAGATGACCTAAATATTGGAAGTATATAGTGTGTCAATGGATTATAAGACTCAACATGATAAAAATGGAATTTATCCAAATTGATATATTTAATGCAACCCTTGTCAAAATTAAGGAAGATATTTTCTTGTTAGATCCATAGAGCTATTTGTCTAAAATCTCTATGTTAAGACACAGGACCTAGAATGTGTAAAATAATTTTTAAAAGGAATAACACAGTGGGATAAATAACTCTGTCTAATGGTTAATCATACATAGCTGCAGTAATTAAGGCAGTATGGTATTGAAAGAGAGAGAGACACGTAAATCAATAGGACAGAGGCGCAATCCAAGAAGTAGATCCGCACAAATGTGCCTGGGTGGTTTTTGACAAAGGTACAAAAATTATTCAGGGGAAAGATGGCTTTTCCACAAATGGCATTGAGGTAATTGGAAATCCGTACGCAAAAAAAAAAGAAGAAAAGAAACTTTACATTGTATACAAAAATGAACTTAAATTTAATTCTAAGAAGATTCCCTTTTCAGTCTAGTGGTTAGGACTCTGAACTTCCACTGCCTGTGAGCCCAGTTTCATTCCCTTGTTGGGGAACTAAAATCCTGTAAGTGGTGCAGAGTGGCTAAAAATCAATCAATAAAATTTAAAAAATAAAATCCATTTAAATGTAAGTATAGAATTATATTACAAAAAGAAAAATTAAGAGAAAATCTTCATGAGTAAAACTTGAATTCCTGAGCAAGATACCAAAAGCACCATGCAAGAAAAAATTCAATAAATTGAAATTTTTTTGAAAATTTAAAACTTTTGCTTTGGAATTACCCTATTTCAAAATTAAAAGATGAGCTACATACTGGGAGAATATATTTGTAAAACACATATCTAACAAAGGACTCATGTCTAGAGTATATAAAGATTACTGAAAATTCAGCAGTTACAACCAAAGTATCCAGTTGGAAAATGAGCAAAAGATATGGACAGACATTTCACTGAAAAGTAGATTCAGATGGAAAATAAGAACAAGAAAAAAACAATATTCAATGTTAGTAGCCATTCAGACAATTAAAAGTAAGACTGCCCTGATATATCTCTACTTGCTTAAGACAAAAATGTATGTATAATGTGTGTGTGTGTTTGTATATACACACACATATATATGTATATATGACAATACCAAGAAAAATATGGAGAAAATGGATCACTCAAATTGCTGGCAGATAAATAAAATGGTACAAACCCTCAAGAGAACATTTTGGTAGTTTCTTTTTAAAAACTCAATATATACTTACTATATGACCCAGCAACTTTACTCCTGGGCATTAATCCAGATAAATGAAAAAAATATATAGTTGATTGTTTGGCAGGGTTTTTTTTGTAGTAACCAAAAACTGGAAATAACCAAAATGGTCTACAGTGAATGAATGCCTGAACAGACTATGATATATCCATGAAATGGAATAGTACACAGTAATAAAAGTAAACAGGTTTTTGATGCAGATAACAACTTGAATGAATCCCTAGGACACTATGCTAAGTGAAAAACGCCAATCTCAGATGGTCATATACTGAATGATTGCTTTTATCTAACATTCTTGAAATGACAAAATTATATTGGTGGAGAACAAATTAGTAGGTACCAGGCTACTGGAGGATGGTGTTTGGTGTGACTATAAAGGAGGGAAGATTTGTGTGCTGATAGAATGGCTCTGTATTGTGATTGAGATGTGGTTACACAAATCTCCAACATAATAAAATGACAGAGATATATATAGTATATCAATGTCAATTTCCTGGTTTTGATATGTGTTATAGTTACCTTAAATACAATTGTTGGGGGAAAATGAGTGAAGAGTTTATGGAACCTCTCTGTACTTTCTTTGAAACTTTCTGTAAATCTATCATTATTTCAAAATAAAAAGTTAAAATAAGTTTTTGAAAAATTCTGCTCTGCTAGTTATTAACAATGGGAACTTGAGCAAATTCCTTGAGCAGTCATTTTTATAATGATGCTCCTAAAAGTTGTCCAGTGTAGTTATTGTAGGGACTAAATGAGAGATGTAAGTGACCACTGGAAATTAATGACAAGGTCTGAACTAGAGTTCACTGTATTTAGGCCAAATTTTATTTTATGTACCTTTCATTTTTTCTAGTTATATTAAGTGTATATTTTCACCTAGATTATAAACCTTAAGAGAAGTGTGAGTATTCTACATTAATGTAAAATTTATTACAGGTGCCCAAAAAATCCTTATTATTGACTAAGGCTGAAAGACAAAATGTATCTAAGGGCATTCAGCTCTATTAGTGTTTGGTACTTTGGATATTGCTTTAGATTAACCAAGACAAGTTTTGGGTATATTTGGAGCCAGAGCTGTTTTTCAAACATACATTTCAGGGTTTTTCAAAACTGGCCATAATTAGCTCACCTGTCAAACACAGAGTACTGTGTCCTACTCCCTGAGTTTGTTTCATTTTTCAGGTTTCATGTGTACTCGCATTTCTAAAATGTTCCTTCCTGCTGTTGATGCTGCTGCTTCATGGACTACACTGTACAAATCCCTGATAAACTGTACACTTACCTTGGCTGAAATGTGGGTTTATATCTACAGGGAACTCATGATACAAGGTGTAAAGGAACTTGCATTCTGAGCAGTAGTGCATGCCATTGCATAGGACAGGGAATGTCACATGCAGATGTGGATCCAAGTAACTCCTAAAACATTTCTCTTAGCATAGTTCATAAAATTGTTTGTTATATACATATTAGACAACCACACTAAAGAAATGAGGTGACCTATAGAGAAAATTTTAAATCTACTTTGGATGATAGTGATTTAAGTATAGTTACCCACAAATTAAAATCAGGGCTTGTCTTTTATTTCATACAGATTTTATTGAGGAGATTGGTAATATTATGATATTCCAAAATATAAAATGTATAACTCACTATTAAAGTAAACATCACCGTCTGACTCCCATATGTCAGGGTTTTTTTTTTTTTCCTATTTTTATCTACAATTTATTTCTGTGCCAAGCAATTGAATGCTTGACATAGAAAAATGAGTCTGTCACTTTAACAAATGGTACTATAAAAACACTCAAATAATTTTAGCAGAGATTATTGTAATTGCAGAAGAAATATCTTTCTCAAATGTGTTACCAGTATTTCCTATAAATATTGGGCTCACCTATTGCATTAAAAATAAAAATAAGAAAGGAGATTAAAGAAGCCTTCTTTTAGCAAATAATAGTTTAGAAAAATGTTGAACGATGTGTTAAAGTTGTGTTCATTTAATACAGAAAACTTCTTCTGAGAATCATTACGTAGTTCATCATTAACTCAGTGTCTAAGAGAATGCTGTTTTAAATAAATCTCAGCAAGTAAATTGAAGAAAGAGTAATTTGTTAGTGAAAAAGAAACTTGTATCATCAGTTACAACAAAAATTGATCATTTTAGGGGGATTTCTTCACTTCATTCTTAAAGTGCTCTTTATTTTAGCAGAAGCCTTTCCCATGAGAGCTATACACATTCTGCCTTCAGAGCTCAGCTGCTTCATTCCACTATTTCTTCTCTTATTCAGACTGTTGGCATCATCAATATATGACTTTTGATTGGATCCCCAGGGTAGAAATTAAGTTTGGTAGACAGTGGATATATAACAAATGCATAGATTATTCTGGGCATTTCTTTTTGTTCAGTGGAGTGAAAGTTTTAGTGCTATTGAGAAAGTTAAAACAAGAAAAAAGAAAAAGAAAAGGCATTTAAAAGGCTAATCTGGATCAGAATTTCTACTCTGACATTCTGGAAATGTGCATAGAGATTTCAGAAAGTCTTGTTACAGTTGTGTACCAAAGAGTTTTTGTGTTAAGGCTTTGAGAGCAAATACTACATCCCCTGGGCTATTCTGGTTTAGATATTAATGAGAACACGGTTGAACACTATTTGAATTCACAGGACTTGCCATGCTGGAAGCACAACCTTATATGTAGTGGCCATGGGCAGTCCTATTATGGGAAACCAACTTGAGAGAAAAGGCGGGTCACTTGCTTCTGCGCAGGTCCTGGAATTCAAAATATCCAGGGGCCTCTACAGAATCCTGGCATCAGTTACTATGTTGACTCACTCAGTGTTGGGATCACTCACTTTCCCCTTACAGGACTCAGATCTTGGAGGCAATTAGCTTCAGAGAATACGAATAGGGGGAAAAAAAAAAAAAACCTGAAGTCTTATTTTTTAAAGGCTGCTGAAGTTGATTGGTTTCTCATCATTCCTAAGCCTACTGAAGCAATAAAGTTGAGAGAAAATTTACCAAGATTTTTATCGCTGCCTTGATATATACTTTTCATTTTTCCAAATGCTTTGGTGGGAAGAAGTAGAGGACTGTTGTAAGTACCAAGTAACTAAAAATATTTTTTTACTGTGGCATAACTTTTAGTTTGTGGCAAGCTCACTGATTAGGCAGATTGATTTAAACTTATTATAGTGGATTGTGATTAAGCATAGATGTGTTTTATATATATATATATTTTACACATATATGTGTGCAGGTGTACATGTTTCTCACTGGGAAAACTTCAGTATAAATGAGTTAGCATTTAAGCTTTTTCTTTTGCAAAAAGCACATCTTTCTTATTAAAGAAACTACTCCAGTAATAGAATATGCTTAACTGGCTTGGAGTATTTGTAACAAACAATTTAAATTGCTGTTAAATAGTTTGTGTGTATGAGTTATTATCATGATTATTTGATATTTTTGTATTCAGTAATAGTTACATGTGGAGTACTGAACTGACATATATTCTCAATGACTAATTGCTCTATGGGAATGACATATGGATGCCTCAAGGTTAGAAAAGTTTTATGTGGCTTATTATGGGAGGAAGATAAAGAATAGAATGATTTGTGATGGATAAATGTAGGTTGAGAAAAGTACTGATAAATATTTAATTTAAAAGTTCCCTTCTCATACTACATTTAGTATTTTGAATGTTCTTTTCTGTAGCATATCATTAAAATTATTTCAAATGATGGTATGATCTCTGCTATCAAATTACCAGGTACTTTTATTAAGAAAATAACAGAAAAACATGAGGGGCTTCTAGTCATAATTTGCATTCAAGTCACAGTGTTGTTTCATGTCTATGATGACCTAACTTTTCAGTAAAACTTTTTAGTTTGACTTTTTTATATAAACTCCAACTTTTTTAAGAAAGTAAAAATGATTAATAAAAAATGTAAAAACTGACCATGTCACAACAGTAAAAATAATATATACAAATAATGTATGAAGAGTACAATGTGTCCCAAAGAGGTGGATGAAGATTATTTCTGTTTTCACCTGCCTTTGACTTGTGGATTATAGTCATTCCCTGAAATAGATATGAGGGTCTATAATTAAGAATGAAAGAAGTGAAATCTCTCTAAATAAGTAACTATTCAAAACATCTGGGAAAAGAGTCACAAGAGAAGTTTCACCTCTGAGAAAAAAATGTGGAAAGAAATCAACATTTTGCATTTATTGATTTACAAAAGATTCTATTGGATTTTGTAGTAAAACATTTTTATATAATTTCCTTTATAAATTTCTTTGACAGACATAAGAATTGATTTCTGATTGAAAAGCCATTCAATTTACAGATATTACAAAAAATACAAAGCATATGTTTGTTCTTTATAGTACACACATATTCATCACTTGATCAATTGATATAGCTACAAAATTAAAACCATAGACCAGTATATAGAGCAATTTAGGGAGAGCAGCAGAATTTTAATTTTGACGTGGAACAAGATAAACAAACCATCTGCTTTGTCATAGATATTAGAATGCTTTTTAAATTCTTAATCAGAATTTGAAGCAAGCTAACCTTTTTGGACAAGCCCTGTAGGACTTTATTATAGTACGTGATCAGGTAATACTTAGGATAAATGGCAATGAATTTCTTAAGAGAAAATTAAAACATTCACAAAGTTACATTATACATTAACTTTTATTATCTGGCAACATACTACTCTTTGAATGTATTGACAGTTTTTTAAATTGCATTAGTTTGAAAAACTTGAGTACACTTGGTTGGGTTTTAACCAAAATAGTTACCAATTAATAGAGAATAATAGCACTGTATTAACATAAGTGTTGCTTACTTTTAGAATTACTTAAATACTGTTTTGCAAAGAATCATTCAAATAATTGATTGCAAATTATATATTTGTTTAGAATTTTTTAAATGATGCAAATTTTCTTAAAGTCTAATAATATCATCTTTTAGAATTTCATTTGCAGAGTCTTTTAAGGGCATCTTAACTATGAAAAAGAGATTGCTGATCTAAATAGATAATATACTTCTTAATAAGAAACCCTCTGTGTCTCTTATGTGGCATAGCAGTATGGAAAATACAGTAGAAATATTATTATAATTGTTACTCTAAACTTAAAGACCAAAAAATGTTCTGTGCAAATTTGTTATTTAAGGAAGAGAGATATTGGTTGACACTACTCCAGCTAGACAGTACTGAAATATAAATTCATAATTTGGACAGAGATATTAATACAGCTTCCTCTTTAGTCCTAAAGTATACATTTGAAATCTGTAGGCCAAGTCATTTGCTACATGTGAAACAAATTGTAACGTTCTTAACCACTTGGGTGGTTTAATAAAAGAGATTAAAATCTTTGTTCTCTGGAAAAGTCAAGATTTTTAAATTCTATTTTATTATCTTTCATCATGGTTTTATCACAAAAATAAAACAAAGTGATTTCCCTAACTTTCCTTACCCTTCTACTTTCTGCTGTAATATTTCCCTAACTTATTAAAAATGATTTATCATATTTTTCATTAAACCATTCTTTCTGCACTGCAAATGCAAGAAACATGATATTTTGGTGTGACGCTGTATTTTTATATAAACACACATGCACATTTAAATCACAGAGTACTGAGTTACCTAAGAGAGACCTTGAAAATTAATTGGAAATTAACTTTTCTATAAAGATGATTTTCATTCTTTAAACTCATTTTTTAAGTATTGTTAATTTACAATGCTCTGTTAAGTTCAGTTATACAGCAAAGTGATTGAGTTATATATATATATTCTAAATTTTCTGTTTATATGTTTTATTTTCTATTTAAATATACCTCATTTGAATAGATACTGACAAGAGTAATGACAAAACATCACAAACCATGAAGGAAGAAACAGACATAGGTTTTACTGGGCCTGAGGTTGAACAATTGAAGGAAGGGGACTCTTTTTGGAAAACTAATACAAAATTATGAATACAAAATCAGGTAGGACTTGGGAGGAGCCAATATAAGGGAAGCACTTGCAGGCTTAAGCTTTGAACATTTCATGGGAAATCATCTCTGTATGAAGAAATTTGTTGCGGTTGAATCTCTTTTACCCCTTCCATTTTAAAAGAAAATTGATGCTAGTTATATTTCTTTAAAATATATATTATTTCTCAAAGACAGGCTTTTACCTAATGCAGATTAGAGAGTTAAAGGAGTTTATAATCGTAGGAATTTGACATTTCTGCCTTTCATTCTGAAAAGATACATTGATTAAAGTGATGTCAAACTCAGTTAATGGAGGCGGTGCAGTTATTTCAAATATACAGAGTATGTAGTTTGAAGGAAAGCCAAATCACAGTGAGAAGGAATAATGATGACCTTGGTTTATTTTTATACAGTGCATTCAGGGTGTGATTGGATTCAGAGGGAGGCCACAGTTTTCTTTCTCACGAAGTCCTGCCATAGTCCTATGAGATTGTGTTCTGTTATAAGGCAGTTGGTTCATATAGGAACATTTTGTTGGGAAAGATATAGGCTACAGTATGGGATATGAGAAGACTTTTTTTTTAATTAAATGCAGCAAGTACCATAGCCTAATTTCATGAAACATTTTCTTTGGCAGTATGGTCCATGAAGCAGACTGATCTTCAAAACTCAAATAAGCAAAAAAATAAACACCTTGTGGTCTTCATCTTTTTCCTCATTTAAAAACATCCATTCATTAAAAGTCCTTGGAATTTCATGCTCTACAATATTGACAGAGGAATACTCATAATGTATTTGGAGTTCTGAAGTTTAATTTTAATACAGATATGAAAAATAGGTTGGCAGTGCTGTGTGTGTGTGTGTGAGATCAGTTGCTGAATCTTGATTGACTACTTTGAGACCCCCTGGATTGTAGCACACCAGGCTCCTTTGTCCATGGAATTTTCCAGGCAAGAATACTAGAGTGGGTTGACTTTCCCTTCTCCAGGGGATCTTCCCAATCCAGGGACTGAACCCGCATCGCATCTCCTGCATTGACAAGTGGATTCTTTACCACTGAGCCACCTGGGAAGCCGGGGCAGTGCTATAGTATAGTTTATTATTTTGCCAGTTTGGAAGGGGTTTGTCTACTTCTGTCACATGTAGAATTGTCCTAACATCTTTGTAAAATGTCAAGCTTCCTCTAATTAATATTGTAAGTGAAGACGTCTTTCAGAGATTCTGATAGCCTCTCTTGAAAGGGAGAGTAACCCTGCTTTTTGTGAGTCACTCATATCCAACTGATAGTTTGAAGAGTAGCAACTAAGATGATTTGGTTTGCTTTTTTCCAAAAATTAGGGTATTAAAAGCTTATTTTCCCATGTATTCAATATTACAGCATATTAGAGTTTTGCTAGTGCCTTTTTGAACCAGATTGCTCCTCCAGAAATTCTGAAATGCTTTAACTCCAAGAGACATGCCCTTTTTCTTTCCCCATTCAAGATTACTGCTCTGCCCTGAATATGGCCACAAAACCAAAAGCCATGGCTCCAGTGGTTTAGGAGAATCTTAAATGTCTTAGCCACAATTCTGACAAGCAGCAGGCAAATGAGGGTGAAGAAAGGGAATGGCCCTGCTCTTCATGCTTAGAAGAGTCCTAGTCTTGTGACCACACGGAGTCCCCCACATGCCCATTAACAAAAGCCGAGGTCAGTGCCCTCACTCCCAGAGCTGCGGTCTTCCATTCAGGCTACCATTTTAAGGAAAGATTTTCATCCGTCTCTGTGCTCAGTCCTTATGTTCTGATATTCATTCATAAGACCTCAGAATTTCAATAGCTGAAAGAAGACACAGAGCAATTTTCTGGGGCCCTACAGTCCAGAGAGGTGACTTTGCATAGTCTGTAATGATACTAAGCCCAGAGAAAACAAGTGTTCTTAGCAATCTGGATTGAGTTTGGAAATCAGTTTCTTCCCAGTCTTCTTTTATTATCTTTTACCTTCTGCTTCAGTGCCTTACTTTTGGTTTGTCATTTTTCACCCCATTCTTCACCAAAGGAAGATGGGGAGAATTAACAATTATCTTTAATTGGAAAGGAACTGTCATTTTGATACTGTGCTGGTAAAATGTTGATGCTGTTGTTATTTTGGGTGTGGATAAATGAATCTTCCAGAACTGGTAATTCAGTATTTTGATTCCATGTAATTTTAAGCCACTGGTTTTCCATAAATTTTAAGTGTTAGAAAAATGGTTTCCTATATATTAATTTTAAAGCTGAAATGTATCTAAGGCTACTTTAACATATTTAGAATCTGAGGAAGAATATTTGCCTCTATTTTTCTTTTATTATTTATTTTTAAGAGAAAACTGGGTTGCTTTAATAAACAGAAGGAATATTAAAGCACATGGTATGGAAGCCAATGTTTATCCTTGTGATAAAGTCAGAATGTAGGTAGCTGAATGAGTTTTAAACAGTTAACAGAATTTTAAAGAAACTTTGAAAAATGCTTACATTGTCACACTCTTCGTTTATACTTAATAAATATTTAATAAATATATTTAGTAAATTCAATCCATTCATAGGCATTACAGCAATGAGGGATTTATATATGCCAAAATAATATACAGGTTTTTGCCATTTTATCTTCAGTTTTTAGCTGTCTTTATCTCTAACCTTATGAAATAATTGATGTTTTAAAAAGACCAGGATTCATTGAGCACAATTAGCATTATCATGTCTCAGTATGCCCAATTATGGGCAAATAAAGGGGTTAACCTTTCAATGTTTTCACCCTCTTCTTGGCTTTGGCTTTGTTTTGTTTTAAAATGCTCTCCCTCCTCCCACTCTGCTTTTTGCGAAGACTGTCATGAAATCAGGACTATAAAAGGGCATAAACATCGGTGGCTTTTTGCTCATTCTTGGCACCCATCTTTATTTGCACACAACTTGTCTGCTCCTTTATCAGATTACAGCAGCAATAGTACCTTAGCCCGAGCTAAGTGCTGACTTAAAGGGCACAGGAGTCAGCACACTCTTACAAGTGCCGATATTAGCCTTGGAAACCGTGAGGTCAAACTAAAGACACCAGAAAGTTAAAAAAAAAAAAAAAATCAGAGTCAGAACTGCTCAAGTATTTTCATCAAAGGCAAGCTGAGTAATTCCTTTATATATAGATGCTCATGAAGGCAATATTAGAAATAGATTGCTGACTAAGCAGGCAAAATGTTTCCAAACTAGTTGAGGGACAGATAAAATTATGCATGAAAGTGGTGAACCTCAGTGGCTCTGATGTATTGGAAAATAACTAGGAAGGAAAAGGGAAAACTAGACTCTAAAGAGTGTAACCAGATACAAGCAGTGTTGGCATGTAGGTGGTTAACTGAAAGAGCTTACTGGAAGCTCAGACAGCTGGGGAATCCTGATTTAGTAGAGCCTGAAGGGCAGGTCAGGAGCCATGTGAACAGCTGCTGAAGAGCTAGAGAATTCCTCTGGATTAGGTGTACATACCCCATCTCTAATGGGCTATGTCAGAGAGCACCAAGTGTTATCACAGAGTTTACTCCACTCAAGCCTATGGACTTTGCAGTGTTGTCCTTTAAATGTCTAGAAATAGAGTGGCTCTAGAAATAAATCCAGAAATAAAAGTATCAGAGGAAGTGGCTCCTTAAAGTTTGTATTGTGGAGTTTCGGTGACCAGTGTTTGAAGAAGGAACCGTTTGTTATTCATGCATTTAGTCATGTAACTAGGATGTAGTAAGCACCTACTTGTGCCAGATACTGTGCCATGTTCTGGAGATAATGTTCTAAATAAGTGCACTCCCTGGGATTAGAATTTAGGAGAGGATATATATATATATATATATATATATAATGTTTATGCACTATTTAAATTGCATTTGGGATAAGGACTACAAAATAATGCACACCTTGTTAGAAAAATGTATACTAGTGAGACCTAGACTTGTATTAGAAATCGGAGGAAGGATTCCTAAGAAATCAGCATTCAAAGTATGACAATGCAGAATGGAGTTGGCTCATAGTCGTCTGAGGGAAAAAGAGGGAAATGTTACATTCAGAGGGATCAACAGATGTGAAGGTGTAACATGCTATGACGAAAGAACTAAACGAAGGTCAGCTTTCCTAGACTTTCTTAAGTGGGGCAGTTTAAATAAGCATGCAGTTGATACAGTGGCCTGGGGTCCAATCATTCAGTGCCTCAGAGCTCATGGCAATGATTTTTTTTTTTTTTTCTGTATAGTAAAATCATTGGTTAGCTTTTAAGGTTTTCTATTAAGGAGGTAAAATGACTATGTTTGTGTTATTTTTGCTTTTTTTTTTTTTAAGAATAGTATTCTGTTTTGTGAAGAAGAGATTAGAAGGTGTTAAGAGTAGATGAGGAGCTATCAGTCTGAAGCTCTCAATCTGGTAGTTTCTCCAGGGACAAAAGAAGATGATGTTGACTAGAATGGTAACATTGGAGTTGAAAGAAGTGGATTGATTTAAGATTTACCTAGGAGATGGAGTCAATAGGAATTAGTATTGACTTGGATGTGGTGCTTTCTATGGCATGTAGAATTGGTTGGATAATAGTACCATTTAATAGGAAAAGACTTGAAGGGAGCTAGAATAATGGGAAGAATTGGGGGTGTAAAATAAGTTTTTAATGGAAAGCATGGGTGCTGGCAACCTGGGGATATGAAGCCTCTTCTTTATTGGGGACTCAATGTCTCTTGTTGTTCAGTTAACTAAGTTTTGTCTGACTCTTTGCAACCCCATGGACTGCAGCATGCCAGGCTTCCCTGTCCTTCACTATCTCCCAGAATTTGCTCAAACTCATGTCCATGAGTCGGTAATGCCATCCAACAATTGCATCCTCCGTCGCCCCCTTCTCTTCCTGCCCATAATCTTTCCTAGCATCTGGGTCTTTTCCAATGAGTTGACTCTTCACATCGGTGGCCAAAGTATTGGGGCTTCAGCTTCAGCATCAGTCCTTCCAATAAATATTCAGGGTTGATTTCCTTTTGGATTGATTGGCTTGATCTCTTTGCTGTCCAAGGAACTCCCAAGAGACTTCTCTAGAATCGTAGTTCAAAAGCATCAGTTCTTTGGTATTCAATCTTCTTTATGTTCCACCTCTCATATCCGTACATGACTACTGAAAAAACTATAATTCTGACTATATGGACCTTTGCCAGCAAAGTCATGTCTCCGCTTTTTAATATGCTGTCTAGATTTTTCATAGCTTTCCTTCCAAGGAGCAACTATCTTTTAATTTTATGGCTGTAGTCACTGTCTGCAGTGATTTTGGTACCCAGAAAAATAAAATCTGATACTGTTTCCACTTTTTCCCCATCTATTTGCGATGAAGTGATGGAACCAGATGCCATGATCTTCGTTTTTTGAATGTTGAGTTTTAAGCCAGCTTTTTCGTTCTCCTCTTTCACCCTCATCAAGAGGCTCTTTAATTCCTCTTCACTTTCTACCATTAGAGTGGTATTATCTGCATATCTGAGGTTGTTGATATTTCTCCTGGCAGTCTTGGTTCCAGCTTGTGCTTCATCCAGCCTGGCATTTTCCATGATGTACTCTCCATATAAGTTAAATAAGCTGGGTGACAAAATACAGCCTTGACATACTCCTTTCCCAATTTGGAACCAGGCTGTTGTTCCATGTCTGGTTCTAACTGTTACTACTTGACCTGCACAGAGATTTCTTGGGAGGCAGGTAGGTGGTCTGGTATTCCCATCTCTTTAAGAATTTTCTGTAGTTTCTTGTTATCCACACAGTCAAAGGCTTTAGCATAGTCAATGAAGCAAAAGTAGATGTTTTTCTGGACATCCCTTGCTTTATCTGTGATCCACTGTAACTTGAAAATTTGATCTCTGGTTCCTCTGCCTTTTCCAAATCCAGTTTGTACATCTGGAAGTTCTTGGTTCACATACTGCTGAAGCCTAGCTTGAAGGATTTTGAGCATTACCTTGCTAGCATATGAAATGAACACATTTGTGTGGTAGTTTGAATATTCTTTGGAATTGCTCTTCTTTGGGGTTAGGATGAAAGCTGATCTTTCTAGTCCTGTGACCACTGCTGAGTTTTCCAAATTTGCTGACATGCTGATGTACTGAGTACAGCACTTTGACAGCATCATCTTTTAGGATTTGAAATAGCTCAGCTGGAATTCCATCACCTCCACTAACTTTGTTCATAGTAAAGCTTCCTAAGGCCCACTTAACTTCACACTCCAGGATGTCTGGCTCTAGGTGAGTGACCACAGCAACATGGCTATCTTTTTTTGTATAGTTCTTTGGTGTATTCTTGCCACCTCTTCTTCATATCTTGTGCTTCTATTAGGTCCTTGCCATTTTCTGTCCTTTATTTTGCCCATCCTTGCATGAAACATTCCCATGGTATCTCCAATTTCCTGAAGAGTTGTCTAGTCTTTCTTGTGCTACTGTTTTCCTCTATTTCTTTGCATTCTTCACTTAGGAAGGCTTTCTTATCTCTCCTTGCTCTTCTCTAAAACTCTGCATGCAGCTGGGTATATCTTTCCCTTTCTCCTTTGCCTTTTGCTTCTCTTCTTTTCTCAGCTGTTTGTAAGGTCTCCTGAGACAACCATTTTACCTTCTTGCATTTCTTTATCTTTGGGATGGTTTTGGTCAGCACCTCATATACTGTGTTACTAACCTCTGTCTATAGTTCTTCAGGCCCTCTGTCTACCAGATACAATCCCTTGAATCTATTCATCACCCTGCTGTATAATCATTTGGAATTTGATTTAATGTCCCTAATGAGCATAGATCAGAGAAGGCAATGGCACCCCACTCCAATACTCTTGCCTGGAAAATCCCATGGGCGGAGGAGCCTAGTAGACTGCAGTCCATAGGGTCGCTAAGAGTCGGACAGGACTGGGCAACTTCACTTTCACTTTTCACTTTCCTGCATTGGAGAAGCAAATGGCAACCCACTCCAGTGTTCTTGCCTGGAGAATCCCAGGGACAGGGGAGCCTGGTGGGCTGCTGTCTCTGGGATCGCACAGAGTTGGACACAATTGAAGCGACTAAGCAGCAACAGCAGCAGCAGCAATGAGCATAGATGAGACCAGCTACAAAGGTTGTATAGAGCGTGAAGAGAAGGAAGTTAGGAATTGAGAAAGGGAGACAAAAACACTTCAGAAAATCATCTAAGAGGTATCTAGAATGAATGTCGAAATCCTAAGGGAAATAATATGTCTGTAAGGAGGAGTATGCCTTTCCTTCTCCAGTTTAATGACTTTGTGAATGTGAAACTCACAGCACCAGGTGTCTTGGTTTCCACAGTCTCTACCATCTAGTTACCGCTAATTTCCTTTCCCGTATTGGTATTTCTATGAGATATCACCGAAATGTTGCCTTAGTAGAAAAGCTTCAATAAATATTTAAATTGTATAATGTCTTCAGCTTTTTCATGTACTCTGTGCTTCCTAAAAATACCTTCTTCAGAAACCCCATTTCAACTGACTACTGTATAATGAAATGAGCCTTCAGTGTAAAACATTTATCATAGTCTGAATTTCAATTGCTCAGTCAGAGTTGTTAAGCAACATGAAAAATCATCCTTTAGAGAATACAGAATTGGATAGATATGACAAGGTAGGTTTGCACCTTAATATTATTTTAGTTAATATAGATGTTTATTGGAAAAGTGTCTAAGATTTCTTGAGAACCATTAGTAAAATTGATTATCCTTAAATCTGGAAAAATGGTAAAAATACCTAGAAAACATTGACAAGTCGTTTAAATAAGACTGGAATTATACTGAAGAGCTAGAAGGTACTTGAGTAATTGAAAGTTAGTCATGGATGTGTGTAATGTACTTACCAGTTAGCTTGGGGGAAAGTAGGACTAGATAGAATGATATGATATTGAGCAACTCCACTTGCTTTACTTTATTTTACTTGCTTATAAATATACATAGTTGAACACCTGCAATATTCTTTCTCCCTTTTATGAAATTACAGCTCAAAGTCAGAGAAAAATAGGCACACACCTATACACACACTCACATATATACTCATAAATACCACTACTGTAATATGTCAAGAGAGTTATAAACCATGGTACAAATCAGCCATAAACGATTACTTATAGATTATATAATTATGAAAGTTTCATTGACAAATCCACATTTATAAGTAGGCCTTAGAGTTTGGGCATATGGAGATGTGAATTAGAGAATAAGCAGAAGGAACAATGATTCATAGACAAGAATTAATAAGGCATTGATATATCCTACCTAAACAGTTGGGCTACCCTGGTGGCTCAGATGGTAAAGAATCCTCCTTCAGTGTGAGAATCCTCCTTCAGTGTGAGAGACCTGGGTTCTATCCATAGGTTGCGAAGATCTCCTGGAGGAGGACATGGTGACCCACCCCATTATTATTGCCTGGAGAATCCTCATGGACAGATAAGCCTGGAGGGCTACAGTCCATGGGGTCGCAAAGACACAATTGAGCAACTAAGCACACACACAATTATTGGGCAACTAAGCACACACACAATTTTTGGCAGTCCCTTGTAGGTACATAACAGTATTTGTGGTCCACTTAGTCTTCAAAAATAATATATAACTTTCATACCAAGCATTTCTCTGGGTATATTATATGCATCTCAGCTAATGTTCATTACAGTTCTGGGAGAGAGGAGATATAGACATTTGTATGTAACCGATATAGATACTGAGGTACAGAAAGCTTAAGGAATTTGCGTACAGTAGCTCAGTTTGTATGTACTAGAATCAGGATTTGAATGGTAGCAAATGACCCAAGGATTCAGGTTGTTAATCAGTCAGCTGCCGAAACCTCTCAGATTTTGATGGAGAGTGTCTGCCAGAGCTCTAGAGGAGATAGAACAAGTCAGAAAATGGAAAGAATCAGGTATCTTCTAACAAAAACTAAATATGTTTTATTAAGAATGTTCCTTTTAAAAAGAACTCATAAAATTTGTGTTCATTTAAAAACTATAGAACCTGGCATAGTATAGTTTCTTAGATTAAAAAAAAAAAAAAAACTGAGATGTCCTGGGACTTCCTTGGTGGTCCAGTGGTTAAGACTTTGCGTTCTAATGCAGAGGGTACAGGTTTGATCCCTGGTCAGGAAACTACATGCCTTGGGGTGTGGCCCAAATTTAAAAAAAAAAAATCAATTGGCTAAAAGATAAAAAAAGTGGAGAAGGAAATGGCATCCCACTCCAGTATTCTTGCCTGGGAAATCCCATGGACAGAGGAGCCTGGTGGGCTACAGTCCATGGGGTTGCAAAGAGTCGGACATGACTTAGCGACTAAACAACAACATGGATTTTTCAGTTTCTGTAAGTAAGAAGCTAAATAATTAAAAGCCTTATTTATGATTTAAAAAAAAAAAGAAAAAAAACTGAAATGTCCTCAAAAAAACCTCATATCTATCCTCTAGACCTTCTCAGGGGCTATCTATAATGATAATCCATAATAGATCATTGGTTTTCGTGTTTTATTCCTTTCTCAGCCTTTTGACTCTGGTGGGCTACAGTCCATGGGGTTGCAAAGAGTCGGACATGACTTAGCGACTAAACAACAACATGGATTTTTCAGTTTCTGTAAGTAAGAAGCTAAATAATTAAAAGCCTTATTTATGATTTAAAAAAAAAAAGAAAAAAAACTGAAATGTCCTCAAAAAAACCTCATATCTATCCTCTAGACCTTCTCAGGGGCTATCTATAATGATAATCCATAATAGATCATTGGTTTTCGTGTTTTATTCCTTTCTCAGCCTTTTGACTGTGTGAGCTTGGAAGATCATAGAATAGAACTAACGTAACCCTTGATCTGTTGTAATCATCTACAGCAGGTTCCTCAGAAGGATCTCACTAGATGTCTTCCTGATTTTATTTCATAGGCTACTATGCTAGATGAAGAAAGAAACAAGGACTGGGCCACAGAAATAAGATTTAGTGGAGGACAGAGAAGCCATGTGTCCATGGGGTTGCAGAGAGTTGGACACGACTTAGTAACTGAACATCAACAATCTGCGAACAGAAATAAAGTGGCTTTACTGATATGTATAAAGTCAGTAGGTATAAATAATAAATATAATTGTTATTATTAAAACAAAACTGAAATAATCTCTTCCATTTGGAAAATATAAAGAAAACTACAACACAGTTGGGGAAAAAATGGGAAAATGATTTGTTATATCCATATTTTACTTCCCAATTTGTTATTTCATTCCTTAAGCTATCAGTCATTTCATTTTAATGTGAAACACTATTTGTTTTTGATAATGTTTAAGAAAACATTATTATAAATGGAATTATCATACTATCCTGGTAGTATGATACAAATATAAAAATAAGATAAGGTAATGTATTTCTACTTTTTATATCCATTAGTTGAACTAGATATTGAGCTTTTATTTCCCTAAAAATGTTGTGCTTTCATTTTTTTTTTTCTATTCAAACTTCACCTGACTTAGTTCAAGAGAAGTAAAGAATGCCATGTCACTAAAACCAATTCAGAAAAAAATTTCCACTTCATTCTTGAGCTTGAAGCAGTGGTCAGTATTGAGCATTTCTCCCTTCTTGAATAATGTCTTCCTTGAGATCTGTGCATTGCACTCTCGTAGGCTTGTTCCCATTTCTTTGGACGTTCCCGTTCAGTCTGCTTCGTGGGCTCGTTCTCTCTACTCAACCATTAAATACTAATTCTTCAGAGGTCAGTCCTAGCAGGGTTGTCTTCTGATTCTATAATCCCTTCCATAGTCATTGTACCCCATGCATGCATGTGGTTTTATTAACACTTATTTGCAGATAACTGGCTACGTTATACCTCTAGCTCAGATTTCTGCAATGAATTCCAGAACTGTAATTTCAATTGCCTGGTTGGCATCTCCATTTGTATATGACAAAGCCATCTCCCCTCCAAGTGGAACTTCCCATCTACCTCACAAAACCTGAGCTTTTCTCGCTGTTCCCTTTATCAGTGAATGGTGCTACCTAACCATCCAGTTTCACAAGCTAGAAACCTATTTCATCCTTGAAACTTTTATCTCTCTCACCCTCTTATTTCTAAACCACTGCCAATCACTATGGGTTTTATCTCCTGAACGCTTTTGATCCACTTCTCTCTATTTTCTCTCCCATACTAGGGTTCTGATTGTATAATCAAGCTTCTCCCTCTCACTCATAATACAGAAGCACTTTCCTTTCTGGTTTCTTTGCTTCACCTCTTCCCCATTCACTCTATGCTCTAAAATTCATCCAGTCAGCTAAGTATGATAATATCACCACCTGCTTTATCAGCACCCTCTTTTTTTTCCTTTTAATTAATTTTTATTTTTTAGTTTGTTTTGCTTTACAATACTGTATTCGTTTTGCTATACATTGACATGAATCAGCCACAAGTGTACATGAACTCTTACATTGACATGAATCAGCCACGAGTGTACATGAACTCCCAATCCTGACTCCCACCTCCCCCCTCCCGCCCCACACCTTCTCTCTGGATTATCCCCGTGCCTCAGTCCCAAGCATCCTGCATCCTGCATCGAACCTATCAAGCACCCTCTTAATTGTAGCTTCTGTGGACCATAAGGAAAGCAAGGAAATAAAATAAGATCTAGATACTGGTTTCATCTGTAATGCTTCCCCTGCCTTACCACCTTTCTGGTTTTCTTTCTGTTCCTTGAATAAGCCTTGCTTCCTTTCTGCCGTAGGGCTTTTGTACTTACTATTCTTTCTTTTCTCTCTCTCTTTCACCTAGATAATATCATTTTCCCTTATCAGCCACTCCCTCTGAATAGAAGTCAAAACTCCAGAGTAGATAAAAATTTCTCTACCATGTCACATCCCTCTGTAACACATAGCAGTGTTGTAATTCCCTGTGTGTATACATGTGACTAATGCTTATCAGTCAGATTTTAAGTTCCACAAACCCATCCCCATCAGTTGTTTTTGCTTGCCATTGTTTCTCCTGAACCAGGAACGAGTCCCCCGTTTGCCCTCGCATTCACGCCTGGCATTGTACATTCTGTAGGTTCGTACAGACTTCCCAGAGCCAAGTGGAATTTTTGAATAAGTTAATTGGTGTTTAAAATTTCATTGCACACTGTTATTACAGCTGTTTAAATATAAGAACATGTTATAATAATGATAATTTTATTCTGTTTTATGAACATTTTAAATGACAACAAAAGCACTTTAATCCTGGTTGGAGTTTAATGTATATAAATATTGAAGGTATGGATTTTGTCATTGGGTTTTATGTCTTTCTTTAATTCCCCATACTCCATTTTACTCTAGAATATTTTGGTTGTTCATATCATTTAGTTTTGTTTTTAGCTGTTTTCAATTCATGTACATTTTCTATCATCTGTCTTTGTAAACTCTCAGTGACACTTGTCAGTATTAACTGCCTCCTTCATACCTTAAATGTTCTTCCTTGATTCTACACTAGTTTAGTCCTTTTCTTTTTTCTGTTACATTTGTTCTCCTTTTTCCCTCTTCCCAATTGCTATCTGTAAATATTCTGGAAAAATCAGACTCTTACTTTTCTAATCTCTCTTTTGAAGAAGAGGTGCATTTTTTAACCTAAACAAGCTTGAGATATGTATTTGGCTGTAAAAACAAAGTAGTTATTTCATTTTAAGATGTTTTAGAGAAAAGATGCTGACCACTCAGTGATTTGTCCTGAGGTGTATAAAGTGGGGAGGACTTCAAGGTAAATTTAAATAATCCCTCTGAGAAAGGGCAGAAAGAGTTTTGCAATAAAAATAAATTACATTATATAAAAATATATCATTAATAACAATATTCCCATTTTATAAGATAAAGATGACAACTTGCAGCCAAACATGGAAGGAAAAAAACCTGTACAATCTCAGCCATAATAGTTAAGTAGTAGTATATTAGTCACTCACTCATGTCCAACTCTTTGCAACCCCATGGCCCGGAGCCTGCCAGTCACAGTCATAAGTGGAACCTAAAAAGATCAAATGCATGGAAACAGAGAGTAGAGGGGGTTACCAGGGGTGGGAGCTGGAGGGAATGGGGAGATATCGATTAAAGGTACAAGATTGTGGTTACGTAGGATGGTTAACTCTAGAGATCTAATGTACAGCATGGTGACTATGATCAATAACACTGTACTGAATGCTGGAGATGTGTTAAGAGAATAGATTTCAGGTGCTGCCATCACAATAGATAAGTATGTGAGATGATGCTGTGTTAACTTTCCTGTAGTAATCATTTCACTGTGTATGTGCATATCAAATCATGTTGCACAACCTTAAATATATACAATTTTATTACAAATAAGGTTTTTGAGTGACAGCACTAAAGCTGACAAGGATGAAGAGACTGGGTCTCAGTGGGATGGGGGTGTAAAATGGTCCAGCCATTCTAGAAAACAGTTTAGCATTTTCCTCTAAAACTAAACATGCAATTACTATACAACCCAGCAATTCTACCCTTGTATATTTATCCCTGAAAACGGAAACTTAGGCCCCCACAAAAACATGTACATGGATGTTTATGCCAGGTTTCTTGTTGCTAGCCAGAAATTGGACACAACACAAATGTCTATCAATGGGTGTTTGTAAAACAGACCATGGTACATCCACATCATTAAATACTACTTAGCAATAAAAAGCAATGAACGATTTATATTCATACAACAGCTATGATGGATCTCGGGCACTTAGCTGAGTGTAAAATAATCAAAAAGTTACATACTGTTATTCCTTTTATATTGATTATTGAATCACATTTATACAGATAAAGAACAGACTATATTGGTTACAACAGGTTAGGAATTGGGGGTGTTCTGTTTAGTGGTGCCACAAGGTAGCCTGAAGTAATGGACTTATTCTGTGTCTTGATTGTGGTATTTGGTATACAAAGCTCTACTTGGTAAAACTATAGACCTACACACACACACACACACACACACACACACAGGGTTATAGATGAGTGTATATGTTGCTGGTAAAATCTGAATAAATTCTGTGAATTTATGCCAGCCAATTCCCAGTTTTGACATTGCATTGCAGTTACCCAAGGTGTCAACATTGTAGGATATAGGATGAAGGTTGTGTAAGACATCCCTGCATGTTTTGTTGCAACTTCCTGTGAATTTATACTTCCTGAAAAATAATTTTTTTAAATACAGTGTTAAACCTTTAACAAGCCCTCAGTGTCCTAATGGCTAGTGTATCATCACCAGACCTAATAAACAAGTCTTATAAATAAATCCACCACTCAGAGTCCAGGCAAAGGATGGTTTAATGCTAACTCACTAGAATGTAATCCATTTCTATCATACAGGAACATGCATCACACATTGAACAAAATGTCATTGTGATTTAAGCTGTGTTCTAAATGTCCTACCTTGTGAGGTATTGTGCTTCAGCTTGTTTATGACCAAAATGCCTATGCAGAAAGAGCTGGTATTTCAGAAGTTAGGCTGGTCTATGGACATAGACACTGGACAGGGCCTGAGACTACTTTTATTTTCAACATGACTCTACCCACCAAGCAAAATAAGCATAATCAAGCAGATCTTTAACTATGATTTATGCAGTGCCTGGCACTGAGCTAAGCATATCTAATACAGATTGTCCTCAGTAAAAAATTAGGAATAACAATATTGCTTCACAAAGCTTACATCTTTTTGGCATTAAAAGGATTTATATAAAACTGCTTAATGAGTGACACAGGTATTAGGAATCTATTTTTTCTTACTTTGCATTATTATAAATATTAAGATTAATGAATGCTTATTTTTATATAACTTCCAAAGAAATAACAAATTGTACAGATACATAGATCAAGAGACAATCTCTCTGTGTGTGAATATGTGTGTATGTATATGATTGCCTTCCTTTAATCTCATCTTAAATCCATCCTTCTAATTGCTTCCCAGTCTAAGGCTTCCCAGCTAGAGATAGAGAACCTGCCTACCAATGCAGAAACATGAGTTCGATCCCTGGATTGGGAAGATCCCCTGGAGGAGGACACGGCAATGCACTCCAGTGTTCTTACCTGGAGAATCCCATGGACAGAGGAGCCTGGTGGGCTACAGTCCATAGGGTTGCAAAGAATTGGACACGACTGAAGCAGCCTCTAGCTTAATATCCTTTAGAGAATCCTCTAGCTACAAGATGCAATTCAAACCCCCAGCACGCAGGATTCTTTCTAGTGTGGTACATGTTCACATCTCTCACCTCTTTATCTGCTGTTCCTCACAATACACACTTCTCCTTAGCCCCAAATTGTGTTTCCATGAGTCAGTTCAGTTCAGTTGCTCAGTCATGTCTGACTATTTGTGACCCCATGGACAACAGCATGCCAGGCCTCCCTGTCCATCACCAACTCCTGGAGTTTACCCAAACTCATATCCATTGAGTTGGTAATGCCATCCAACCATCTTATCCTCTGTCATCCCCTTCTCCTGCCTTCAGTCTTTCCCAGCATCAGGGTCTTTTCAAATGAGTCAGTTCTTTGCATCAGGTGGCCAAAGTATTGGAGTTTCAGCTTCAGCATCAGTCCTTCCAGTGAACACCCAGGACTGATCTCCTTTAGGATGGACTAGATGGATCTCCTTGCAGTCCAAGGGACTCTCAAGAGTCTTCTCCAATACCACAGTTCAAAAGCATCAATTCCTCAGTGCTCAGCTTTAGTCCAACTCTCACATCCATACATGACTACTGGAAAAATCACAGCCTTGGCTAGACGGACCTTTGTTGGCAAAGTAATCTCTCTGCTTTTTAATATGCTGTCTAGGTTGGTCATACCTTTCTTTCAAGGAGCCAGTATCTTTTAATTTCATGGCTGCAGTCACCATCTGCAGTGATTTTGGAGCCCCCCAAATTAAAGTCTGACACTGTTTCCACTGTTTCCCCATCTATTTGCCATGAAGTGATGGAACCGGATGCCATGATCTTCGTTTTCTGAATGTTGAGCTTTAAGCCAACTTTCTCACTCTCCTCTTTCACTTTCATCAAGAGGCTCTTTAGTTCTTCTTCACTTTCTGCCATAAGGGTGGTGTCATCTGCATATCTGAGGTTATTGATGTTTCTCCCAGCAATCTTGATTCCAGCATGTGTTTCTTCCAGCCCAGCGTTTCTCATGATGTACTTTGCATATAAGTGAAATAAGCAGGGTGACAATATACAGCCTTGACGGACGCCTTTTCCTATTTGCAACCGGTCTGTTGTTCCATGCCCAGTTCTCACTGTTACTTCCTGACCTGCATACAGGTTTCTCAAGAGGCAGGTCAGGTGGTCTGGTATTCCCATTTCTTTAAGAATTTTCCACAGTTTATTGTGGTCCATACAGTCAAAGGCTTTGGCATAGTCAATAAAGCAGAAATAGATGTTTTTCTGGAACTCTCTTGCTTTTTTGATGATCCAGCTGATGTTAGCAATTTGATCTCTGGTTCCTCTGCCTTTTCTAAAACCAGCTTGAACATCTGGACATTCACGGTTCACATATTGTTGAAGCCTGGCTTGGAGAATTTTAAGCATTACTTTCCTAGCGTGTGAGATGAGCGCAATTGTGTGGTAGTTTGAGCATTCTTTGGCATTGCTTTTCTTTGGGATTGGAATGAAAACTGATCTTTTCCAGTCCTGTGGCCTGGAGAATTTTGAACACTACTTTGCTAGCATGTGAATGAGTACAATTGTTATGTTCTCAGAAAAAAAAAAAAAAAAAACACCACGCTATCACCATGTATCTTCCACTAACAATTTCTATTCATTATTTTCATGTTAGCTTATAGAAAATTGTTCAAAGCTGTTCCTGACTCCCTCTAGGTCAGATATATTACCCTTATTCTAGGTTCTCAGGGAAGTTCACTGGAGATCATTCTGTGCAAGTAATTATATTCTCTTTTTCCGTGTCAGGCTGTCTCTGATTTAATTTCTTGCTCCTTGAGAGGAGGGTTTGTGCCTCTTATCTATGGGTTCCTTGTGACTTAATTGTTGGGTGAAATAAAAGTGAATGATCACATTTGTTTGACTGGTATAGGCATGGGATCATTGTGTGTTTGAAACTCAGACATCAGCCTGAAAAAGGTTTGTGTTTAACAGTTAAGCACTAGCATGTATTACTAGATTCCCATACCCGATATGATAACTAATGAAGTAGAAGAGGATAATCCTTAGAAAATGATTTTTTCCTAAGTGCTCAGTGAATTTTATAAAAGTTATCAATCTGAGACTAAAATGTTTGTTTCAAAATCTAGATCACGCGTGTAGTCAGAAGTGCCTTTTGCTTTATCTCTGTAATTTGTTGTCCTCTATTTTTTTCTTAGTCTCAAGAAGTGTCAGAGTTAAAAAAAGAAGCCTAAATTGTGGGGATCCCTTTGAGGGGCTACATATTCGGCAATATCAAATTAACACCAAGCTGTACAGAGGCAGGAAGGAAGGGTAGCAATTCTGAGAATCATTTCTGTTCACACATTAAAAACATGCTGGGCCTGCAGTTTTTTGATATGGGCACAGGAGCTGTAAGTCTCCAACTGGGTGCCTGAGGACAAATTGCTGAGGAAGTAATGGTTGGCTTGAACTATCTTGAAGACAAGTGTTTGCTTCTGCTTGAGCTATTGTTGGCCTTTCCCTGAAGGGACTTAGAACGGAATGTCCATTCCAGGGAGTATTTGGTTTCAGATAGATGCCTTCCTGAGCTCATTTTCCACCCTGAGGGCTGTCCACAATGATTGGAAATCTTTCGTCTGTTTTAATCAGGAATGGAGCTCGTTTATAAAAGGCAAGTTAGTCACTAGGTAACTATGTGCGCAAGCAGAGTCCCATTACGTGTATGCCCAAACTCAAGGTGAGAATGTCTGCTGAATGATTCAAACATGCAGAATTCAATGGTCTCTTAAAAATAGCATTGACTGAATTCATCTAACAGCCTATTCATATTTATTAGGTGGACTCTTTTGCACTCAACGTAATGCTTTTATTATTTTATTTTTGAGAAGTGCCTGTGAACTATATTTTCTACATTATGTTAACATAGTATTCATGCATTACTGAAATCCATACATTGGGTGTACCCAGGCATTTTATGAGAAAAACTGGCTTGAGTGATAATAATGATTTGCTGAAGCAGTGGGTCCTCTGACCTGATTTAAAATGAAATTGAGTTTCTGCAAAGTAATATGGTAACTTTTTCTTTCATATTTTATCTTTGAGTATATTACTTGTTTTTTTAAAAGAAAAAAATTAATGGGGGCATCATACCAATCTATTTTGACTTGAGAAAATGTTAACCAAGAAAAAGACATGATACAGAGTTGTTTTATCCATGACAATGTATGATGATAGCTCTATGATTAAATTTTCTTAATGAAGACATACATTACTATTGTATTAAGTCTTCAACTAAAATAGATTATATGTCCCATTTTTGATCTTCGTATGCCAAAAGTAAAGAGCTACTGAACCAATAAACAATCCAGGCCTTGAATAATACACTGTACCTAAATTAAGCTTATAGGCATTCTGGCTGGGGATTACATTGCACATATGTGATATAGAATTGAAAACTGAAAGTACAGACTATGAACAAGAAATCTAAGGAGAGCTGAGTTCTAAGCTGAGACATGTGGAAATCAAGTTATGCCCCTGAATAGTTTGCATGTGCGCATTATCTTTTATGATGAATGATAATGATGAAAACATTTCTTATATATAATTTGCTCCCTAAAATAAAACTGTAGTAAAGGAGTACATTACAGTTCTCACTTGACAAATCAGGTAGCTGAGTCTATATCAATGGCATTATAACTTTATTAATTATATTATCCCTACTGTTAGATTACTTACATCTGGATGTTGTAAGCTATGTCTTATATGGCTTATATTCTCATAGATCTTAAAATATTATCATGAACTAGGTAGAAGCTCAAAAAATGTGTGTTGAATTCATTCATTCATATCCAAAAGTGATGAAAAGAGAGATCAGTTGCCCAGAAATTTCTTTTGACCTAAACCATTTAATAATGATATCTAATATTTTAGAAATATGGTATAGAAATATGCGCAGTGGCACCCCACTCCAGTACTCTTGCCTGGAAACTCCCATGGACGGAGGAGCCTGATGGGCTACAGTCCATGGGGTCGCTAAGGGTCGGGCACGACTGAGTGACTTTCACTTTCACCAGTATAGAAAGTAATCTCAGATAGTTTTCAGAAAATAGAATTATGTGCATATATGCCCAGAGTTCTGAAAAATGACTTAGACTGTTGATTCAGCCTGCATCCCAAGTTTACAGTTTTGCATGTCCATTTTAATTGTTCACATTAAAATGTTATGCTCAGACATAGCATTCTCTTTTGGAATCTTGGCTACTTGTAATAAACAAAAACATACCCATTTATAATAGAGGTATAAAAATAATATTAATCAATTAATATGCCAAGTATTTTTCCAATTGCAGGAAACCATTAAAATTGTATGTAGGTATAGTGTAGGTGTAGTGTATCTTTTATTAAAGAGTATAATTGATTGCTATAAATAGTCATATAAATATTCATATTATTCAAGTACTTATCTTGTATATGCTGACTTAGCCTCAGAATTCTTTCAAACGTAAATTTCCATGGGTGCAAAAGGGAGTTCAGAGTTAGTGTTTAGTGGGAAAAAGAACATCTGGCTTTCAATTCTATACTTAGAATACATTTGGACCCATTTTAGAGTTTTCCTTGAAGATAAAATCGGGCTTTCAGGTGGTATGTATGTGTGAGTGTATGTAAGGAAAGAAAAACACAGCAGTTCCAATATGTGTTTCCTAAAGTAAGGTATTCTCCACATAAAATAGTTAGCTTCAGAGATATGAGTTACTTTTGTTAGTGGGTATACTTATAGCATTCCCTTAATTCATTCCCTCTAAAAGGAAGAATAATTTCCTGCTTAAAGATAATTTTAAAGTAAGCACAGATTATTGCTATATAAACCAAAATTCAAACAGAAGGATTTTAAAACATTAGGACATATTTCCTCTCCATCCTAAATTTGAGAACTGATGAAATTTTAAATCTCAGCAAGTTTAATATATATATAAACAAAATGTTCATTTAAGTGTAAAATCTGTATGTCTAATTTCCAAGGCCAAGAAATTAAATTGCAACCTATTACTCGGCATTATGTGACGAATATTATCTTAAAGCATCCGCTACATTTTCTGAGTTAGGTGTGTACATCTTGATATTGGTAGTTAATTTATGAATACAAATATGCATGCAGCCTAGGAGTACAGCATTTCATTTCATTGACTACAATTAAGAGCATGATTATTGACATCTTATTCATTGGGAGAGTGTTGTTTAATGTTAATTGGAATGAATGTGAATGTGTTCACATTCTTAGTTAATAAGTTTGGTCATAGAATATAATCTTAACATGTCTGATATGTCTTGAAGATCAAGGCTATTCCTTTAAACACAAGGGGGAAAAGGGTCAAAGAACGTGAGATAGCATCTTTCACTACATGAGTATTTTTGGGGGAGAAGAAATAAAGCCTTCTTTAGGTGTAAATGAAGTGTGTAGTGTGCCATTTCCTCCTCCTTAATTCTGAGAGTTTTGTGCCTATTTTTCTTCTGTTACACTTAAATTCTTACCTTTAATTCACTTGTCTGCAGGACTTTGGCTCCCAGTAGGCTGTGAGTTTTACACAGTAACAACTATTATTTCTATATCACTTGTACATAGTTACAGCCCTGCTTTTTGATCAATTAAAGTACAACTGGAAAACACACCAGGAGCAGATTGTGCTGAGCCATTGTTCTGAAGACAAGTGTAAGAAGGTTGTGGTTTTATCCCAAATAGGAGCCTTAGTAGGACATTAGGGATGGAAAAGGTGGAATGTGTTTGAGAGATATCTAGATACTTGGTTGGTAAACTTAATGGAATTTGACTAGGTAATGAGCAAAGAGAGAACAGTTGCAGAGAAAAGAAAATGTCACTGTTGACTTCCTAGTTTCTGACTTGGGCAAATAAGAGGTTCATACTGTGTATATTTGTACTTACATCCCTTTAGAAATTGCTGGAATGCTTATATATATAGAAAAAAAAGTAATTTTCAAATGTGCAGTCAATTAATTTAAGTAGCTTTAAAGACAAAAGTTAGATCTAATGTTTAGCCATTTCCTTTGGAAGGGTTGTGCAGTTACAAATTAAGCTCACAGAAACAGAAAACACATACACACTTAATCATAGTGCAGTCCTCATCACCCAGTGCCCAGCAAGGCAGAGGCAGGGTGACATCATTTATAAATCCTGTTAGAAGACTGGGTTTTGAATACAAGACAGACTTTATGATAGTAACATTTTATGTAATAAAATAGTTCATGTCCTGTACTAGAGGCATGGTGGTACCATTGTTTATCTGGGCAAAACACAAAACAGGAAATAGTGTCTTCCAGCAGGGAAGAATCAGAATAATCATTAATTAGGATATTTGCAATTCCTTTGTGAAGGACTATTCTTTATTAGATGAAATAAAGCTCTCTGCTTTGATTATAGTTATCATCTTGTGAAAATATTGAATGAGTTTAGATTCCTAAAGGAAATTAAAAGTTAGGTAAAATTCACATTCACTTAGAAATCTCTTGTGCCAAAAGATACTGATTAGTGCAGATGAATATGAGAACTTCATTCGAAGAGATCAATACAGGTGACAAGCTTAAAAATGACCTTAAGTCACAAACTGGAAAATATTTTTCACTGCTCTTGACTGCTGTCAGTTTCATGGAATGTGCAAGGTCATGTGTTATCTGGACCCAGCTTACTACTCTTGCTGCTTTTCTCACCATTCTCCTTACTTCCTACTTCTTGCCCTTTAGCCAGAGGGTCCTAGGTGGGAACCCCCAAACTTCCTGCTCTCATATTATTAGGTCTACATTTTCTTGAAATGCCTCCCCTGCACCCCTCTTCTTGATAAAATCTTTCTCTATTACATTTTGGTATTCATGTCATCCCACAAGAAATCATTTCGTAACACCTTCTTCATAGTCCCCTTGGCACTCCATCAGACAAGGTGTGGTATGTTTCAAAGTGTTCTGATGGCATAACTCTTTAGAAATGTACATTGTTTGCTATATTCACCACTTTATTTTAATTTTAGAATTTAAATTCCTTAAAGGTAAGGGGTTTGATTTATTATGATTATGGTGGTAGTGTTATTTCATTGTTGTGCTCTCCCACCCTGGACCTAGAAATAATTACACAGCTTAGAACATAAAGGTATTCAGTTAATGCTTTTTAAATAAATAAATGCATATGAGAAACTGAGTTCATTTAACACTCTCATTATAGTTAATCATCTTTTTTTGTTCTCATATTTAGTATATGTATATCTGTTTATCCATATATATGTGTGTGTGTGTCCAGTGGGAAACTGGGAATGACCTCAATTCAAACACAAAACATTACAAATGGAGGGTGATAAATATATTGTATATTTGTTTCCTAGGGCTACCATAACAAAATGCCATGTCAGATTGGGTGATTTAACAACAGAAATTAATTTTCTCACAGTTCTGAAGACCAGCCATACAAGACCAGAGTGTTGGCAGTGTTGAGTTTTTCTGAGGCCTCTTTCTTTGGCTTGTAGATGGTTGTGTTCTTTACTCACTTGGTCTTTGTTCTGTACATGTCTCTGTCCTAATCTCCTCTTCTTATAAGGACCCTAGACATTTATTTTCGGAGAAGGTATTAGTGACCCGCTCTAGTACTCTTGCCTGGAAAATCCCATGGATGGAGGAGCCTGGTAGGTTGCAGTCCATGGGGTCGCTAAGAGTCAGACAGGACTGAGCGACTTCCCTTTCACTTTTCACTTTCATGCATTGGAGAAGGAAATGGCAACCCACTCCAGTGTTCTTGCCTGGAGAATCCCAGGGACGAGGGAGCCTGGTGGGCTGCCGTCTATGGGGTTGCACAGAGTGGACACAATTGATGCAACTTAGCAGCAGCAGACATTTAGTTTAGGGCCCACCTTCATGACCTCACACATAACCTTAATTACTGCTTTAAATGGGCTCCCCTGATGACTCAGATGGTAAAGAATCTGCCTGCAATGCGGGAGACCTGGGTTCGATCCCTGGGTCGGGAAGATCCTCTGGAGGAGGGCATGGCCACCTGTTCCAGTATTCTTGCCTGGAGAATCCCCATGGACAGAGGAACCTGGCAGGGTATGGGACATGGAATCGCAGAGTCAGACATGACTGAGCAACTAAGCACAGCACTTTAAATACTCTGTCTCCAAGTACAGTAACCTTCTGACGTGTAGTGGCCTTTAACACTTCAGCATACAATGCGGAGGGTTGCAGTTCAGTTTGTAACAAAAAACCATGCCAAAAAACAGTTTTGAGAGCAAAAGAGATTGACCTCTGAGTGGAATAGGGAAGAGGAAGATAACTCAGTTCTTTGAGTTCTCTTCTCACTCTTTCTGTAAACCAGTCAAATCTGTGGGAAATGGTTTTGTAGTCCTTCCTGCTACAAGGATTCAGTGGCTTGAGAGGGATTTTCCCCCTCTGACTTAATGAGGACTGTTAAAAGTGTGGTTGTAGTGCAAGTGAATCCTTTGTGCAAGGTACAATTAGCAATTTGTCACCACAAAGCAGGCAGGGCAAAAGACCTGTAGGAGAATAAAGAGAAGGTGCTCAGAAAAAAGAAAATAAAAAGGAGGAGGGGACTTGAAAAGTGGCAAACAGGAGAGTGTAAAAAATGCATGAAAAAGATTTAAGATTTTAAAAGATGATATAGACAGGCAGACAGACAAGATAGATGATAAGATGATAGACTTGGCTAAAGGAAGTCTGGTATTTGGTCTGTGGTTTTGCTATTTCACTAGCTTGACATCCTGTGGTGAAGAACACAATCATAGACCATCACAGCTGGAAAAAGACCTGGAGAATGTTTTCTAAGCCCTTATTCTACAGACATCAACAGTGAGATTCCAATTCTATAGCTAGCTAGATACAAAGTCAGGACTAAGTAAAACCCAGGTGGTTCATAGCTGGTGATTTTCACATCATACCTCTCTGCTAAATAATTGTATGGTTCAAAAAAGTCTGTAGTATATGAGCGTCAAGGTGGTATCTTATACTGCTTTCAGAGTCCCCGCATCTTCATAAAAAGTGATACATTCATTTGATTGCAAGTTCACTATTCAGTAATTATATATGTAGTTCATAAATATGCACATATAGAGTGATGTTGAAATGAACATGTATATGTTTATACACATCAGGCCTGGTTATTTTAAAAAACTATTTCTGTAGCAATTATCTATCTTCCAGTTTTCTATATATGCAGGAAAAAACAAAAAGCTACAACAAACAGAAGGAGAAAAGACTAGGGAATTAATAAGTCAAAACTAGCACTCCTCGAATTAAAATAAATAAATTTCAAAAGCCCCATAACTGGGCCTGTGTGTTCATCCCCGTGTTCATCTTTTCCTATACAGCACACATACCTGCTATGCTTGACTATTTTAACTTTCTAGAAAGTGCCATCCTCACTCTCATTTCTGCACCTTGATTTGTCCCATTCCCCTCTTATTTGCACAGAAAATTACTGAATTTCCTTTGTCTGAATTTCCTCTAAAATTCTTCAATTTCCTCTGACTTAGTGTAGTCCTATATCTCTAAAACCAGAGTTACCGTATTATAGAAATTATTTTTCCACTACCATTTTTTGCCATTTTATTAAGTCCTCACTCACAAAATATAGAACAGAAACCCTTGGAGGCCAAGAAATGTGGATGCAATATTGGGAAAAAATATTTATGGAATGGTTTCATTATGATTAATATAGCTCTTTCCACTTACTGGAGTAAATATCTGTATTTTTGAGTCATGACATTATTCTGAGCAACAATATTGGTGGATAATCTATATTATAAGCGTGCAAATCATAAGATTATTCTAATTTGGGCACAGAGATTGAACATTCATTGATGTTAAATCAATGGTCAGTTGTTACAGTTGTTTTGGAAATGAATAAATAGATTCCATTTTAAAAAGTTTGTCCTCCATAAACTATACATTGTTAAGTTCAGCTTAAGTGATTTGAGTGCATAGGTTTCATATCAATTTGCATGATATGCATGTTTAAGATATATGGAAATGAAAAGCAACATCTTGTGAACAGAAAGTATTAAGATTCTTTAAATTTAGCCATAATATCTTTTATTCCTTAAGCTTTGAAATATTTTGTCAGTATTACTATTAGAAAACTTTAACTCTGAAAGATAAATCTTTGAAATTATTGATTTGGAGATAAATTATACACCCAAAAGAAAATGTCACCCTTAATTGGTAGAAGATTCATATAGAATGAAATTACACTGTAGATTATTTCAGTGTTTATAATTGTACATTCCAAACTTTCTCCAATGAGTTTTTTTATTATAGAAATTGTTAATTCTATTTAAAATTTATTTTTAGCTTAAGATGAGAAGAAAATAGGCTTCATTGTAGAAAAATATTGTAGAATATTTCACTTAGAAGTTCCAGGACTAATCTCATGCTATTCCTACTTTTTGCATATACATGTTTATTGCAGTTTCTTTATTTACAACACTTAGGTGGAATATTCATGCCTGTGGTATTGAGCAACTATTTGAACTCTTTGTGCCTGTTGCCAACTCCCATGGATTCTATGACAATAAAAATCATGTCTTGTACATCTTTGTATTTCTTATAGCAAATAGATCTCAATTCTATGGAAGATACAGAATTAAGAGTTTGAGATAGCAGAGTAAGAGCATGTAGTAGATGGGAAATATACATGTAGTCCAGGTCAGACTTACAGAGAAAGTGGCTCAATGAGCCAGGGACTCAATAAGAAGGACTAATATTATTTGGTAATGAGTGGCTGGCAAATTATGGGAGATGAAAAGGGAATGGTGATAGCAGACACCATGATGGCAATCTTCAAAGAGTGCTCTATGGAACACTAGTTATTCAATGTGGAATCCCTATGTTTTTCCCCACTCCTCAAAAAAAAAAAGATTTATGCATTTCTACAAGTAAGGAAAATACTGCTTACTGTAGAGCTTCCCAGTGTGTATGCAAGGTGCTCTGGAATCCTGCAGTAAAGATCAAATTTTAGCCCTGTTTCCCAAACTCGCTTAACCATAGAACTCCTTCCCCATGCAGCCAGTAGAAGCCACTGTGTCTTATGTTTGATGAAATGTATTTTGAGATTCTTAAAAAGAGCTAATCAGCCTGGATAATTAGGAAGATGATGACAGCATGAGCAGAAGCAGAGAAACCAGGAATAGGATCAAAATTAGAGAGCAATGGGGAGAGGGTCATTTTGTGACATTAACTGGAAATGTTGATGGGCTACCCAGGTGGATGTATAATACAGGCTTTCGGGGTAGAGGACTGAAGCTAAGACAAGCATTAGAAATATTTGAAAATCATTACAAAGTGAAAGCATATACTGACAACAAAAGGATAAGAGAACCCTGGGGGAGAACAGAGGTGGTGTTGTTTAGTTGCTAAGTCCTGTCCAACTGTTTTGTGACCCCACGGACTGTAACCCACCAGGCTCCTCTGTCCATGGAATTCTCCAGGCAAGAATTCTGGAGTGGGTTGCCATTTCTTCCTCCAGGGGATTTTCCCAACCCAGGGATCGAACCCACTTCTCCTACATTGCGAAGCAGGTTCTTTACCACTGAGCCACCAGGGAAGCATGTGCCCCATTTAATATTCTTAATCAGATCAAGACAGAGGCTCATCCCCATTTTAGAGATGAAAAAACTAAAAGCACACAAAATTTAAGCAACTTTCTCAAGGTCACATAACTGTAAGTGGCAGACATGAGATTCTGACCTCTGCTCTAAACTTAGCTCCTGAGTTTGAGCATTTGCATATATATAAACATGTGTGTGTATATATATGTGTGTGTGTGTGTGTGTGTGTGTATACACATATGTGTGTGTGGTCACATTTTAAAAATATTTTTTAAGTTTCAGTAGAGGCAAAATGACTATCATTGTATTAGATTTTCTCTTTTAGTATGTTTTGCTTTGAAGTACAATACATTTTCAGTTATTGGCCCAAAGAAGGACACAGTGTATTATTTTTGGCAAACAGTGCCCTTATTCATGAGAGCTACTTAATTATAAAACAGACTGATCTCTGAACAATGCTGGTTTCCTGAGAATAAGTCCTTGTAACTGCATGTGCCATATTGAATTTGGGTTGCAGTTATGGGGATAAAAATTAAAATAGAAAATAAAATACCAATTTTCCTTCTATTATTTTATTTTTTTTACTTTAGGCATATAAACTTACATTTATAGGGACACATTAAAATGCATTTTCTAGATAATTATTTCACGTAATTTAAGCAATTATTTTAAACGACTTTGCATGGAGATGAAGCAAGAGAAATCAAGGTTTGGCTTTGCTTTTGTTTGACCTACATTCCTTATTAATTTTATAACTCTACCTTAGTTTTCAAAATCAGAGTTCATACATAAATGTTCATGTCCGCTCACAAGGAAACATCATTTTTAAAAAGAGAAAAGTGTGGTTTTATTTTGGTTTTGATAGAAATCTCCAAGGGTGTAGTATAAATAGGTGCATGTACTTCAGTTTACAAATTAGAGAGAGCTATGAGGAGAAAGCAGCATCTAATGTAGAATAATTCCTTTCATTAAAACACAGCTTTCCACCTGGAAATGACACAAACCCACTGAGATTATACTAGCACGAAGCAACATTGCACACGTGCACACTCTGAGACATATTAGCCTTCCGCATCAGTGTTCAACCAAGGTAAAATAACGCACACCGCTGAACACCAGACTTCCCAGCTCCCTTTCCTGGCTCCCTTTAAATGATCAAAACACAATTGTCAGTTTCTTCCTCCTTTCCACATCGATTGTTTTCCCTGCCACTCTTTATATTGCAAGCACTCACTTGTGTTTCAGCACAGTGATAGCAACGACCATGACTTAGAGGCTTAGTGAAGTGAAGGACATATTATGAACAAATTAAACCCTCTGTTTTCTTTATGGAAGCAGCTGCAGAGTGCTCTGATTTCCTGCCCACCCCGGCAATTTCAGTGGAGGTGCTAAGAAGGAAAATTGCAAGGCTTCAAGGTCTAGAGCTAACTGAGACAAAAACAGGAAAACAGGGAGGAACCATGAAAGGCACGGAAATGGAGACCTTTGAGCAAGATGATGAAAGCCGCAGGTGATTGTGAGGACCTACCGCGGGAAACAGAACAAAATCTAGGTTTGGGGTGAGTAGGCAGACAGATAGGAGGCTAGTGGAGCCCAAGTACAAGGCTAAGGGCTCAGTGTTCTCAGTGCAGGCTCTGATGGTGCTGCTGAGCACCTACCCCACACCTAAAAATAGCCAGCCTACTCTTTCGTAGTGGCAGTCAGAGGCACAGCTGTGTGGGGACTGGCTAGCTTTCTCTCCCTCTCTCTCTCTTTTTTTTTTCTTTTGACAAGGAGCGGAGGGTCAGTGGGCTTGAGTGTGGACACCCGTAGAGACAGCAAGTGCTGAGTTTAGTTGTCAACACTGCCAAAGGTAATTTCAGACTGTCATTCCAATTGATCACCTCTACCCTAGGAAATGTTTCTTCTTGTCTCCTAAATTCCCCTCCTTGCCCATAAAATATATATTTCTCGAGTTGATTTTAGAGTGATTGTCACTAAAGGGTTTTGTTTTCAATTATCACAGCAATAATATCCTCTATAAGTGACTAGCTGAATTTTACTTAATTTAGTAGAATTTTTAAGAGCTTTAAATATACCTTTAAAAGCACTCAGGAAATAATATTTTTCTTTCCTGTCAATATGAAGGTAGGCTCTTGCCCCTGACATCATTATGTGAAAGTATCACGTCTATCTTTTTTATATTCTAGCACAGTCAGTTTGAAATAAGGATTTGAATTACATACATTTTGGCAGGGGTTAAAAAAAAGCTCATTCTTAATGTCTTTCAAATATATTGCAAATTAAAACACTGGGTTTTTGTTAAAGGTTCAGTTTCTCATCCTTCTTTAAATGATTGTTGTTAATTTTACAAACTTATTTTGAGCACAAAATTTAGTTTTCCATAGGCATGTTTTCCTTGGTAACTTTCTTTCTCATACAAACTGCTTGTGTGAAAATAAAATACAAATACTAGTTAATTGTTGTACCTTATAAATGTATTAAGGTCTAACTGATTTCTTTATGCAAATTAGAAAAATATTCATTCTATAATATCAGTTACACAGTGGTTTTTTCACTATTCTCCTTTTCTGCTTGTCACTATTAATGTGAGACTAAATCACTGTTTTATAAGTTTACCACTTGAAGAACCAGAGATCAGAGTAGTTTTAAACATTTTTACTGTATAAAAGGAAGTATCTCTTATCAAATGAAAAGAGCCTTCTTTTTCTATGAATCTAACAAAGGTGTCGCTTCTGTTTTGAATTGTGTTTAGGGTTTTGTTTTCTGTTTTATTTAATTTTCCCTCACAGATACATGTTTGCAGGTATATAGTTTGTCGGCCATATTTTCCATAGTAATCAGTGGTTTAACTGTAAATAGAGGAGAATTTTGCATCTAGAGAGTACACATTAGAAACATTTGGCATTTCTGGTTCATATATAGGTGGAGAAATACTCTACCAGATGGGTGCTTACTTATTTATTTTCCTGTCCAGAAATAACAGGCAATGTGTGAGAAAGAATAGAAAATATTGGGTTGGCAGTCATGAGCAGCATCCCACAAAGCTTGAGTGGACCTAATGTGCTGAGAGTTGTGTGTGTGTGTTTTTAAACAACTTCTAGTACATAGTATTTTCTGAAACATCTGTGGATTAATGTTCATGTCAGAGGGAAATTGCATTTTTTCAATCACTTTGGTCATTCTAATAAATACGATAATATCTAGTCAGTCAGTGAAGTTGCTCATCGTGCCTGACTCTTTGTGATCGCATGAACTGTCGCCTACCAGGCTCCTCCATCCATGGAATTTTCCAGGCAAGAGTACTGGAGCGGACTGCCATTTCCTTCTCCAGGGGATCTTTCCAACCCGAGGACTGAACCCAGGTCTTCCGAATTGCAGGCAGACGCTTTCTGTCTGAAGCCCCTAATATCTATTAGATAATAATAACAATTCTGAGTACTTGCTTTGTCGCAAATAGTGTTGTGAGAGCTTTAAATACATTATGTGAGTACATTCTCAGGACAAGACTGCAAGGGAGCTATTATTATTCCCATTTTACAGGTGAAGTGAAAGTGAAAGTGACAGTCGCTCAATCGTGTCTGACTCTTTGCGACCCCATGGACTGTCCATGGAATTCTCTAGGCCAGAATACTGGAGTAGGGTAGCCTTTCCCTTCTCCAGGGGATCTTCCCAACCCAGGGATCAAACCCAGGTCTCCTGCATTGCAGGCATTTTACAGATAAGGAAATTTAAATTTGAATGAGGCTTACAAACCCAGGCCTTCTGTTTCACAGCCTGTATTATTAGATACCACAACATGCTACCTCTCTGGGCTCACTGTTAAACCTAGATCAAAGTTTACCAGCTAGCCCTATAGTTACCTATGTTAAGCTCAACTTCCAGTTGTGAGCACACTGTAGTGTATACAAAAGTTGAAATATAATAGTGTATGCATAAAATTATATAATGTTATAAACCAATGTTACCAGTGTAAACTGGTATCCATTGATCAATACAGAGATCAGTCATAGTTTTTATAGTTGTTATTCCTCAGACCTAGGCTTATAAAGATACCAAGGTGACTTTAACTTGCTTCCAAATTTAAATGCCTCCATTTGCTCATTCATCAACATCGAATGATTGGGCCCAATGAGTTCAAATCTAAGAAGAAAGATCAGTCATGTAATCCATGAAACTGAGGTGCTGAAGGTTTAAATAAGTGGATCACTTTCATTTTTAGTCAATTACATCATTAGAATCTATGTCTATGTTTTAATCTCAATAAAGCTATAGATAAGTATATAAGTGTATGTCAGAACTATTTCTGTTATAAATGACAAAAAACTAGCAAATTTAGTTAAGGGGGAAGAATGTATGGAGATAGGATAAATTGGGGAAATTTTTCAAATATGAAATTTATATAAATAGAACCTGTTTGTTTTCCCTTTTAAAAGTATGTAGTAAATTTAATCACCCTAAGAGATTTATTTATTTGATTATGTATTATTTAGATGTTTAAACAGATGATGTGTCTCCTTCAAAATAATTAACAGTGGAGAAGAGTTATGTGGTACTTCTCTTAGGTAGTAATAGATTTCTCAGATTGTAGTAGTTTCTGTATGTGTCTGTATGTTGATTTGCTTTATTTTTGGCTGCTGAAACATTTGTTTTAGAATCTTCTAGCGTTAGAAATTCTAACCTCGGTTTCTAAATTAGGCACATCACTGTAGAAATTGTATAGTAAAATTTCTACCATCAGCCTTTTTCTGTTGAGTTTGTCACTGAAAGACTCAAATTACATTTCATATTTCAGCATCTAACACTGATTACTCTGTTACATTAAGTCCCCCATTTAGCATCTGATGCAAGTTACTGTTTTAAAATTGCTGTCCTTTGAAAGTACATATTTATTATCTAATTTCAAATATTTATATTTCCCTACTGATTATTTTGGATAACTTCATACTGTACTCCAAGTCTCCGTAGCTATTTCTGCAGTCAGTTTGTCTACTTTGTTACAATTTTAATGAGATATAGCATATAGATAACTTAGAGTACGAAGTTACCTTTTAAAGATAAAATTTAATCATGATCCTGTCTTCTTATTTCAAGGCTACAGGCATCAGTCAGTTTGGCAGTAAACACTGTTTGGCTGTCTGAGGGTCCACTGACTGACCTTGAGTTGAAATCTCAGCTGCCTGCATCATGTGACCCTCAACATTCTGTTTTTATCCCAGTAGTAATGAATACCTTACTTTCAGAGAGACTGCAGTGATTTAGAAAAGATATCTGGTACTTTTCAAAGAACTGCAGCACTAAAAGTTGCACTTCAAAACTATCAGAGGATTTTTATTCTGGCAAAACAGTCCAATTTAATTTGTACTTGTGTGATAAAAATGTGTTGCACATTTGCATTAATTTATGAGATTTTTGTCTATTTTGGTTTTTATTTATAACCTTTTATTTAAAAGAAATGACATGACATTTTGACAGTATGCTTTACTCATTGTATGGGAGGATTTGAGGTACAGCAAAAAGTGATCATGGTAAATTTTACATTGTTAATGAAAAAAAATGGCTGCATCAGTTCGAATCAGGTTTAGCTATATGTAACAGAAAACCTTGGGGAAGGAAATGGCAACCCACTCCAGTGTTCTTGCCTAGAGAATCCCAGGGACGGGGGAGCCTGGTGGGCTGCCGTCTCTGGGGTCGCACAGAGTCGGACACGACTGAAGTGACTTAGCAGCAGCAACAGAAAACCTGAAATAGTGTTGTGTTAAATGAGAGAGGTTTCTTGCTCTGTCACGTGCCACAGGTTCAGTTGTAAGCAGTACACTGCTAGCAGAGCAGGACCGTGGTCCTTAGGGATGTGGGAACCTTTCAGCTTGCTATGGTGCCTTCCATTCTTAATGTTGCCTCGTGGTCTAAGATGGCTGCTAGAGCTACAGCCTCTTTCCAGGTGAAAGGAGTCCAGCTGAGTGGAAATATGAATAGTATATGTTCAAGCTGAGTCAATTCCCTTTGAAAAGCTTTGCCCCAACTTCCACTGGGTTCTTGGCTTGCTTGTAGTAAACTATGTGTAGTAAACTTGGTTTACATGTAGTAAACTGTGTGAAAATAGTCACATCGTTCTTTTATTGCAATTGGTTGAAAGCTTTGTTAAAATCTCTGGTAACAATACTTTGGGGCTTCCCTGGTGGCTCAGCTGATAAAGAATCCAATACTTCTGAGCATTCTGTTCCCATTCTCTGGGGGCATAAATCCATGTTACCAAATTGTTAACTAAATCTGCGTGAGCTGTAGCTCAAGTTTTCTCCAATTCCAGTTTGGAAGCCTTGGAGATATTGATGGATCTGTTCACATTTTGCCCAGTAATCTGTATGAGTACTTTATCTAAAGAAACCATATATTTAAATCCATTTTTAATACCATGAGACCAAAGAAAATGTAAAATACTTCTCTCTGTATATGTGAGTCTCAGTAGTTGCCAGGCTACTCTGTCCATAGGATTGTCCCAGGAAGAATACTGGAGTGAGTTGCCATTTCCTCCTCCAGGGGATCATGCCTACCCAGGGATCAAACCCACATCTCCTGTGTATGTGTATCCTGCATTGCAGGCAGATTCTTTACCCACTGAGCCATCAGGGAAGCCTTAAAGAGAGAGTGCCGCTGCTGCCCCATCATGTCTGACTCTCTGGGGTCGCGTGGACTGTAGCCCCCAAGTCTTCTCTGCCCATGGAATTTTCCAGGCAAGAATACTGGAGTAGGGTGCCATTTCCTACTCCAGGAGATCCTTATCCAGGTGTAGAACCTGGATCTCTTGCTCCTACATTGGCAGGTGGATTCTTTACCACTGGGAAAGAATCTTTGCCACCTGGGAAGCCCATCTCTCACTCTCTATCAGTTCAGTACAATTCAGTCACTCAGTCATGTCCAACTCTTTGTGACCCTATGGACCCTATGGACCCTGTGAACCACAGCACACCAGGCTTCCCTGTCCATCACCAACTCCAGGCTTCCCTTCCATCACCAACTCCAGAAGCTTGCTCAAACTTATGTCCCTCAAGTCGGTGATGCCATCCAACCATCTCTTCCCTCTGTCATCCGCTTCTCCTCCTGCCATCAATCTTTCCCAGCATCAGGGAATGAGTCTTTTCTCTATATACTGTCTTCCTAACAAATTGGTTCTCTTTGCTGGCATTAGTGGACGCTGGTGATGTTCTACCAAAAGTCCCCAGTGTACCCATCCATCAGCTGCTGAAAGTGCTGGTTACTCCAAGTGCGGTCTTTCCCTGGAGAATCACCCTTGCCGTAACTGGTGCCCTGAGCTTGAAGGCCACACCTTCCTCATCCTAGGTCAGCTTGAAGCCAGTGAGTAACAGGTGGGAGGGTACAACAGCCCAGCCCTTTTGCCACAAGACAGGACCAAATCTGTGCTGCAGTTTGTGCTCCAGAGCACCTGCTGGAATCCTGTTGAAACTGATCTCCAAGTAAAATCCATCCTGGTTACTTTGCCCTTACCCTATGCCAATCCCTTCACAGCCTCAGTCTTTCGAGCACTTTCTCAGTATATCACTCTTGTGAGTACCCTTGTCTCAAGCTCTGCTTGTAGGAACTCTGACCTCAGACAGGCTTAATCAGAAACTAAAATTACCTAAACAACCTGTCACTCAATGTATGATATGCTTAAAACTTTTATCTTAAAAAAGCAGTGAGAGAGAGATTTTAGTATAGTTGAAACTGTTCAGGAGAATAATAAGGCTTTATTTTTATTTCTCCATCCTAACTTCTCTAACTTTGGAAATCTAATGGCTCCTTCTGGTTTGAAGTATCTGTGATTCTATACTTAATTTTGCACATAACAGGATGCTCCTGGAAAATAATAACCTCACAGCTTTTGCAATAACAACTTATAGAGAGTAAATGCTCAAGATATATTCATTACATTAAATTGACCCATTAAAAGTTATGTTTTTTGCAAACTTCTACATAGTTCTGCAAATATCTGTTCAAAGTTGGAAAATTACATGGACTAATAGAAAAGGAAGATAAAATTTTCAGAAGCTTTCATATATGATACATGTGTTAGTGTTTATATCTGTGGAGGATAAAACATTGGGGACTCAATTTGAGGTCCTAAGTTATTTATTTTTTTTTTGAGGGAGCAGGTGGTCTGTGAGCAAGGGTCAGTTAGATATGGATAATAGTGAATAATGGTAAAATAGCCTTTTGCTAGAGAAAGTAGCAACAAATTATAATCTTATCAAAATTATCAATGCCATACAAATGAAAATGCATGTTTGTCTTTAATATCATTCCCTTCCTACTCACTACAATCTCTCCTCTTACAAATGCTGTTCCTCAATACCTAACACACACACTGTATCTGTCTGTCTGTCTCTCTGTCTCACACACACACACACACACACTTTTCTGTACTCATCAGTGCCTATATCCCTGTTCTCTTGTGAAGCCATGAATCCTACATAGGTAACTACATTTTCTAGATACCTCTAATAGAGGCTCCTCTTGTTTATGTCAACTATCTACCCTGAGTTTCTATTTATATGAAATATTTGTTCTTCTGACTCAGGGGAATTTTCAGGACACAAACCTCTTGACAGCTTGAATTAGTTCAGGTCCAGTTCAGAAACAGAAGCCTCCAGATTAGAAATCTTGGAGCTATAAAAGTGCTAAACAGAAATAGGGTGTGACATGGACTTGTGCAAAACTAGACTAGGCGACAGAGTTACTCATCACACAGGAATCTTGGCAAGGGGCAAAGTGGGTGTGGAGAGGGCATTGGTTTGGTCTGAGTAGTTTTTAAATCAGGAGAGTTAGAAAAGGGGTTCCTCTATGACTGAAGTCAGACAAGATGAAAGGCTGTACCTTGCTCAAAGCCAATGTGCAGGAAGTAATAGATGAATGGATAATAAGCAAGTATAGGAATAAGAAGATTTGTTATAAAGATTATAGGGGGAAAATGAGAGTTTGAGGAGTAGTTGTTTGGAAGAGCTGCATATGTGAATAGTAACAATAGACACGGAGAAGGCAATGGCACCCCACTCTAGTACTCCTGCCTGGAAAATCCCATGGACAGAGGACCCTGGAAGGCTGCAGTCCATGGGATCGCTGAGAGTCGGACATGACTGAGCGACTTCATTTTCACTTTTCACTTTCATGCATTGGAAAAGGAAATGGCAACCCACTCCAGTGTTCTTGCCTGGAGAATCCCAGGGACAGGGAAGCCTGGTGGGCTGCTGTCAATGGGGTCACACAGAGTTGAACACGACTGAAGTGACTTAGCAGCAGCAGCAGCAACAACAATGGACAGGATATCAACTTTGTAAATGTAACCAAATGCAATCCTAGGTCTCTGTCAGCTCTTAAAATTCTGTGATTCTTGAAATTATGCAGTCCATACCAGCAATCATGGATAAAGAAACCTAGGCCTGTGGATTTTGAAACTGTTAATGGCAAAATCCAAACTCACTGTGTAGTAGTGGTAAAGCGCTTTCCAGCTCAGATTCTAGCTCTCCCATTATTCATGGCACAATACATATGCACCTCAGTTTTTGTGTTTGTTTCTTTCTTTGGCTACATTGCCTGGCTTGTGCGATCTCAGTTCCTTGACTTGGGATCAAACCCAGGCCATGCCAGTGACAGCTCTGAATCCTAACGTGTAATGCCACTGGAGATCTCCTTACCTCAGTTTTCACATCTGTAAAACAAGGGTGATCACTGTACCTTTTTCATAAATTCTGATTCAATTCCAATAATATGATTATAATAGAGTTTCTGACATAATTAAATATTCATTAAATGCAAGCTGTTGTTGTTGTTACCTTCTGTTCTTCCTCAAATGTTCCCTGGATGGCAGCATCAAATGACTACTTTCAATTCTGCCCACTAATCATTTTAAGACTGTAGACAAATTTTCCCCTATCTCTGAGCTTTAGTTTCCTCACATGTAAAATTCTGCAAACAAAACCTGGTTTTGTTTCAATAAAGATTAAATGAGATAACATGAAAATGTCAGTATGTAATATGTGACATGCGATGTGCAGTAAATAAATCACTAAATTTGTCTTATATTTATGCCTTTCAATGAAAGTTAACTGTAAAACAGAGCAGAATGAATAGTTGTTCATTCACAATAAAAGGTAGTGTTTCCCTGTCTAATCAATGATGAAACAGACTAAACGAATTTAAATGTGTTTCTCAGAACTGTTAAGAGGCTAATCCATAGTTTAAATGTAGGTTTATTTGATTCTAAAGTCCATGTCATTTCCACTTTATTGTTATACTTACTTATAAAGTGCAAATAATATTTCCTAAGTCATAATGATATTATGACCATTGAATGACAAATATATAATGCATATAATATAGAAGGTGCCGAATATATGATTCCTTTCCCTCCTTTCCTGGGGAAGAAATAATTGCTTCTCCTCAGTTTTGCTCCTGTATCACCAGTCAAGTGCCTGAACCACAGTTGGAGGAAATCGGCTTCATGGTGTGGCATTTCAGGCAGCCATTTTGATTTCTGTTCTGAATCAAGCTCCCTAAGCTCTTCAGTTCTCTTCCAACAATAAAAGGTTGTTCAGTTGTCCCCACAAGGATTGATTTCAAAGCACAGTAGAAAAAATGCACTTCTGTTCATGAGATCTGAGGTATTTTAACTTCCACAAAAAAGTGAGGAGAGTAGTATCATGTCTGTGTCCCCTCCCATAATTAGATGTGTGCTTTGATTATTCTAGTGACCCAACAGGGAATCTCTCTGATACGGAAAGCAGAGAGACCTCACCTTCTTCAAAAGTCCTCTCATGACACAGGCCAGGTAGCACTAAAGAACTGTGCGAGGTGCTTAATAGCCTTGGGGGAATTGTAATAGTGAGAAGAAGGTAAGCTGACCCTGGGGGAAGTCTTCAGATTGTCAGTGGCACTTGAAGACTGCCAGTTTGGGACAAATGCATTGCAGTAGACATCACAACTCCTAGTTTATTTCGCTTCCTCTGGAATATGGTTAAGACCAGAGTCCACATGACTCAAAGTGTGATAACTTGGGAATACTTCTAGCTACTATTTGTTTTTTTCCCCAAAACTGATCAGTAAGCCTGACAGAATTTCATGAATTTCATAACAGGGCCCTCTTAATTTTATGTTAATATTTAAGTGATCATCCTTAGTGCCTATCCCTTTTCTTTTTCTTGAGTCCTATCCTAAATCATCCAACCCTTTTAAAAAACTTTTTTCTTATTTTAAGCTTAACCTGATTTCATGAGATTTGTAAAATTTAAGTCTTAATTCTTTAATCAAGGCCTTTTTGTCCATTCCAGTACAAGCAGTTACCCCCTTTCCCTAAACTTCTCATGTGCCTTGTTCATCTGGTTGTTATACTGCATTAACTTAATATATGCAAATATAAGCCTTATAAATCTAGACATGCTTTGTCCAATTTCAGACAGATGCCACATTTCAGGAAAACAGTAGTGAAAAAATTTAGTAATCATGTACATAAATTTCTTAAACATTTTAAAGCAGATGTAAAAATCAACAACAACATTTGTTGTAATATTCTTCTCTTCATTCTCAGTTTTCTGGTTCCACATTTTCACAGGAGACTTTCATTTTCCATTGCCCAGGAAACTCACCATTTCTCATCACCATTCCTCACTTCACTAACTTCCTTTTCCCTGACCACTCTGCATATGCACAGAACATGCCTTCCTAAGAGGTTATTCTCAAAACCATTAGCAATCTCTTTAAGAAGAGTGAAATGTCTTCTGCTTGTCTTGTTTTTCCCATGATCATCAGCCAAGAGGACTCTTGTCATTCCCTCATTGCCAATTCTACAAATTAGAGCATTTTAAATGTTATTTTGGTAGTTACTGTTCCTGTTATAGATGTACAACCATTTTATATGTGTTGATAATTCCACAACTAGAGTTTACAATCCTTAGGGCTGATTATTATTCATCATTGTAGCTCCTCTCCCTCTGCCCTCTTATTTTCTGACATAGTGTCTTGAATTTTTAGAACTTTGTAGATTAAGCACTCAGTGATGATTTGGGGAAATGTAGAGCAAACTGTATGAATTATCTAATCTTACTGCACTATAGAACATAATAATGGAAACCTAAATAGACTATGATAAATCATGACTTTTTCTTTACTCTTTAGAATATTTTACTGATATTAATTCTCTTGCTTGGATTGCAAAGTTCTTCTGAGAATTCCAGCATCTAATAATGCTATCATTCCATCATGCTTATCATTCTCGGTTGGTATTCTATTAAGCCGATATGAACGGACTACTGTTTATGAGATAAGATTATGCGCTTTAATGTCTAGAAGAAGCAAAAGTAATGAATACACATATTCTACCATTGAGAAGATAAAGTGACATTTTTATTCTTTTCTATTCCATGTATCTCTTGCATCTGTGTATATTTGGAGGCACAAGACAATAATATAGAGGTTTTTATTCATCAAGTCATAGACTTAGGGAAATAATGCACAAACAACTTCTTTTTTGATGAAAATACGTAATCATTGGAGCCATTTGGCCAACATTAAATACATTTATATTTAAAAAATACATTAGTGTTTTTAATTTGCAGATGATCATGAATCCTTTAAAAAAAAATCAAATGTGAGCACTGGGTCCAACCTCCAGATAATGGTATATAATACACATGATATTTTAGCTTGTATTTTAGGAGATTCATACACTTCTGGACTTCAAATTAAAAACTTTTTTCTAAGTAACCTTAGAGACCAAATTATAGAAGTGTGTAACTAAACTGATTTACAGACTGGGTTGTAGAAACAAAAATATTGTATGGAAATAAAGTTTTGAATTAATTAACATGGTTCAACTAATAGAGATAATGGGCTTTATTAAATCTTGAATTTTTTCTTTGGTTTAAAGATAATGTGTGTTATGTATGATATTTAAACTAGTGATTTCTAAGGTCTTTACTAAGGAAATTGTTCTTATATCTTCAAAGAAGAATGATATTCATCAGTCTACTCTATGGCAAGTATCTAAATGTATTTGCTCTCAGTCATTTAGTTATTTCTCTATTTATGTTGCATATTCTGAGGCATAAAACATTAGTGGTATGTAAGTGCATGAACTGTTTAATATTAATATTATGTGATTAAGGCCCTTTGGTAGAAACATAGTCAACTTTCGATTAATTATGTTTTTAGTTCTTGATGAAATACCTACTGCTAAAGTGTTAAATGCAGAATGAAATATTAGTGGATACTACCTTGAAAGTGTAATCTCCCAATAGTGCTTACTTTGTGAACGTTGACTCTTTTAGACTGAGAAAACAGAATAGTGCAGGTATACCTGACGATGGTCGAGAAGGTATGGTGAGGACTGAACCACGTTTTCCCTTGGTCTGAATTCTCTCCCTGATTTGTTGTTGGTTGGCATATAGCATGTCACCAACAGTATAATAAGACACTATATAAATGTTATTTCACTCTCCTACCACCTTCTGTCATTTCTTTCTTCTAATATATTCTTGCTTTCTCTTTTGTTTCATCAACAATATCCAAATATCTGTCAGGAAAAAAATGTATCTGACTATCATTTTAATGATACAGTTAGGCAAAAATTATACAATTTGTTTCTTGATTCTTTTGCACTATTTACTAAAAGTACAAGATAGTCATTTGAGGGCTCTCTGTTCACATACTTGGAGTTGGTTTCAAGGAGTTAAGATAAACCTATGAATAGATTTTAAAAAAAGAAAAAAAGAATCAGGACAATATGCTAGTCTATAACAGGAAGTGGAAAAAACTATTTAAAAAAAAAGCTTTAGAGGTCTCAAATCTGCTTTCAAAATGCTGGGATCCAGTTTTCATAAATTAGAGTTCTCAATAAATGTAGAACAAGTCCCAGCTGTACCATAACATTAACACTAAGACATATCTTGCCTCTACTTTCCCTTAAATCCCCAGAGGTTTTAAACAAGAGAGTGGGTCAAAATAAATTCCCCTACCACTTCCTCTTCCTCAGTAGGCAGGTCTCATTTGTTGTATTTCCATTTTGAGGCATTTAGACATCTGAGAGAAAGAGTTTAAAGAGAAAGTACTCAATCCATCTGGTCTGGGTTTTCCAAAATTATAGAAGTTATTTCAGTATCATTATTTGTTAAGCGTATACAATAAAATCTGGAGAACTGTGACTCATTAGTGAAGTGATCACTAATGTGCACTTTGATGCCTTATATATAAACTTGCATGTTCTTGATTTTTTTTTCCAAGGATTTTTATCCATTTTCTTGACTTAACTGAATCCTTGGCCCTCCTTTAAAGGTACGATTTTCCTGAAACACCTCAAGTTTTTCCAAATAAAAAAAACTCAGTATCATTCATAAAACTCTAGAAATAATGATGCAAATAAAAAGATAGAGACACAAACCACTAATGCAGGGAATGAAACTATAGATCTTATAGTTGTTAAAAGGATAATAAGGGCATACTGTGAGCAACTTTGGGCTTCCTTGGTGGCTTAGGCAGGAAAGAATCCGCCTGCAATGTGGAGACCTGGGTTCGATCCCTGGGTTGGGAAGATCCCCTGGGGGAGGGCATAGCAACCCACTCCAGTATTCTTGCCTGGAGAATCCCCGTGACAGAGGAGCCTGGCAGGCTGCACTCCACGGGGTCGCAAAGAGTCAGGCACAACTGAGCAACAAAGCACACATGAGCAACTTTACACAACTTTACCGAGAACTGGACCAATTTCTTGAAACCCAAAGCTACAGAACTCAAGCAAGATGAAATAGACAAGATGAATAACTGTATAACCATTAAGAAACTGAATTTGTAACTAGAAAATTCCAGAAAAATTCCCTCTAGTGTTACTCCAAATATCTAAGGAGAAATTAGCAATCCAGTTAATGAACTTTTAACAATGCAGAAACTAGTCATGTGTCTATGTACTAAAAATAAACATGTAGAAACCAGAATTTAATGCATAAAACCATTTACACTAATTCCAAAGAAAATAAATTACGTATGTATTCACATAACAAAATATGCACAAGACTTATATGTTAAAATGTACAAAATAATGATAGAAATCAAAGATCTAAAGAAATGGAACGATAGACATTACTTATGGATTGGAATGCTTAACATAGTAAAGATGAAATTTCTTATCAATTTTTTGTAAAAATTTACTGTAGCTACTCTTAAAATCCCAACAAGATTTTGTTTAGACATAAATAGGTTTATTCCAATATATGGGAAGTCCCTAGAATAGGTAAAAAGTTTGAAAAAGAATAAAGTAGAAGAAGTCACACTACCCAATATTAAGACTTATTATATATCTATAGTAATCAAGACTGTGTGATAGTGATCAATGGAACAGAATAAAGAATCCAGAAACAGATCCACACCAAACTGCCCAACCAATTTTTCACAAAGGTGCAAAATCATTTCAATGAAAGAAGGATAGTGTTTTTAATAAATGGTGCTAGTGGAACTGTACTTTGATCTAGAAATGAGACCTATAACACAAAAATTCACAGATTAGAATGAGGTAAATCTCTTTTCTACATAAACCACATCTATATTGTCTTATCTGTGATGGCCAATATGGTAGACACTTGCCACTAGTAGCTACTAAGCACTTGAAATGCAGCTGGCATAATTGAGATGTACTGTCAATGTAAAATACATACAGAATTTTGAAGACATAGTATGAAAAAACTAATATGAAATATCAATAATTTTATATTGATTACATGTTGCAATGAAAATCTTTGGGACTTGTTTGAATAACATGTTTTTAAAGTTAAATTTAGTATATGTGCTGCCAAAGCAAGTACTTTCTTTATATTTTTTGTGGATATTAGAAAAACTTTGATTGTATATATGACTTTCATTATATTTCTATTGACCAGGATTAGTCTATTGTATAATTTGCCATTTGTTTCTTTATATTTGAATGAGAATTAAAAGATAGCTATGATATAATCTATATTGAAAGCTAAAGAGTTTTATTATTTTTTTAATTAATTTTTATTTTTTTAGTTTGTTTTGCTTTACAATACTGTATTCATTTTGCTATACATTGACATGAATCAGCCACGAGTATACATGAACTCCCAATCCCGACCCCCACCTCCCCTCTCCTGCCCCACACCCTCTCTCTGGATTATCCCCGTGCATCAGTCCCAAGCATCCTGCATCCTGCATCAAACCTGGCCTGGTGATTCGTTTCACTTATGATATCACACATGTTACACTGCCACTCTGCCAACCCATCCCACCCTCTCCCTCTCCTACAGAGTCCAAAAGGCCGTTCTATACATCTGTGTCTCTTTTGCTGTCTTGCGTACAGGTTTATCGTTACCATCTTTCTAAATTCCATATATATGTGTAAGTATACTGTATTGGTGTTTTTCTTTCTGGCTTACTTCACTCTGTATAATTTTATTATTTTCATCCAGGTTTCACATTCATTTGGCCAAATATTTGAATCTTTTTGCTATACAATTTATTAATTATTTATAAAATGCTTCATTGAGTTTTTCTTTTTTTTTAGTCCTGCTGTGTGGCTTGAGGGATCTTAGTTCCTCGACCAGGGATTGAACCTGAGCCCTTGGCAGTGAAAGTGAGGAGTCCTAAAACTGAGCCACCAAGGAATTCTCTCTAAAATGTTCCATTTGTTTTTGCATAAAGAAAAATATTTTGTAATTATGCTCATTTAAATGATAAATATTAAGTATAATCTACTGCAGTCACTTGGGGATTACAAAGCCCTTGTCATAGTGGAACTTAAATTTGTCAGTTGGTAAACTTGGTGCGGAGAAGGCAATGGCACCCCACTCCAGTACTCTTGCCTGGAAAATCCCATGGATGGAGGAGCCTGGTAGGCTTCAGTCCATGGGGTCGCTAAGTCGGACACGACTGAGCAACTTCACTTTCACCTTTCGCTTTCATGCATTGGAGAAGGAAATGGCAACCCACTCCAGTGTTCTTGCCTGGAGAACCCCAGGGACGGGGGAGCCTGGTGGGCTGCCATCTATGGGGTCGCACAGAGTCGGACATGACTGAAGTGACTTAGCAAACTTGGTGACTGCAGCCATGAAATTAAAAGATGCTTACTGCTTGGAAGAAAAGTTATGACCAACTTAGATAGCATATTCAAAAGCAGAGACGTTACTTTGCCAACAAAGGTCCGTATAGTCAAAGCTATGATTTTTCCAGTGGTCACGTGTGAATGTGAGAGTTGGAAAGCTGAGTGCCGAAGAATTAATGCTTTTGAACTGTGGTGTTGGAGAAGACTCTTGAGCATTCCTTGGATTGCAAGGAGATCCAACCAGTCCATCCTAAAGGAGATCAGTCCTGAGTGTTCATTGGAAGGACTGATGCTGAAGCTGAAACTCTAATACTTTGGCCACCGGATGTGAAGAACTGACTCATTGGAAAAGATCCTGATGCTGGGAGATTGAAGGTGGGAGGAGAAAGGGCGGACAGAGGATGAGATGGTTGGATGGCATCATCGACTAAATGGACATGAGTTGGTGTAAACTCCAGGAGTTGGTGATGGACAGGGAGGTCTGGCGTGCTGCAGTCCATGGGGTCGCAGAGTCGGACACAACTGAGTGACTGAACTGAAACTTTACTTAATTTATGTAACTATAGAAATCCCATGGTCAGGGAAGCCTGGTGGGCTACAGTCCATGGGTTGCAAGAGTGCCGGACATGACTTAGAGACTAAGCAGCAGCAGCAGAAATAAGTATCATTCTTGTTGTTTAGTTGTTAAGTCATGTCTGACTCTTTTGTTACTTCATGGACTATAGCCCACCAGGTTCCTCTGTCCATGAGATTTCCCAGGCAAGAATACTGGCGTGAGTTGTCATTTCCTTCTCCAGGGGATCTTCCCAACCCAGGGGTCAAATCCACGTCTCCTGGATTAACAGATGGATTCTTTATCACTGAGCCACAAAGGAAGCCCTAGAAATAAATACAGTTGGCTTAATTAAGTTGACCTGGGTACATACTCAGCTAGTGGGAATAGAAGCTATGAGAGAGTTGAGTAGTATCTAAAAGAATCCATCCTATCTTAGGCATTAACCAGCATGCTTTTTAGAGGAAATCCAGTGTTTGTTAATTTAGCAAACTGGATAAATAGACATTGGTTACATGGAGGTCTCTTCAGAGCTCCTCCTCTGTATTTTGTCTTGTTGACTTCTTTTCTAACTCCCTCCATAGACTTTGAATTCATGAAGAATTTTCAGTTCTCATTGGCATATATGCCAGCAATTGGTAAGTAGTAAGTAGCAAACTGATGAATGAAATATTTGATAAAATATTGCCAAAGTTTAAGCCAATCAGTATCACAATTCAAGCCAGATCCCCTAACTTACTAATTCTTGACAATTGATTTCAATCTTTAATTTGTATGTCTGGACATTGCCTGCAAGAAAGTGTCCATCTTTGTTCAGTCCTTTAAAGTGAACATTTGAAATTGGTTTATACTCTCATCTAGACATTTTTGTTGCTGTTTAGAAATATGTGTAATGGGATCCCTTAGACTGGATTCAGAAGAAAAGTAAGCTGTCATCTGAAGATTGTTAATCCCATCAATAAATTGGTAGCTCTAGGGCACAGAGAGCACTTGTATTGTTTCAGTAGTCTAGTGTCCAGTAGATTTACTCCAATACATAGTAACTAAAGCAGTTTTTTTGACAGTTATATTTTCTAGCATTGATTTTCGTAAATGATGGCATTTAGAATTCTGAGGGAGCTTTAAGTAAGCTTTAGTTTAGTTGAAATGATACGAAATAGTGATTTGGTTTTTCTGTTCATTAGATAATATAGGCATTTATGTAATTAGAAGGCTCCAATAATCTTAAGGGTGGATTGGATGAAAAACAAATGTTCAGAAGCCTTTTGTGATTGCAAGGGAATCAATAGAGACTGGGGAAAAATTGTAGCGAGTTGAAGAACCTTATTTGGAAATTCAAAATATTCAGGCACTTGTGTGTTCTTGCCAGTTTTACTGCTCATATAATAACCCCTTTTCTATGCTGCCTTTTATTTGAAATTCTCAGTTCTATAAGTGATTATATTTCACTTAGGAATCTACCTGTATCCTTCATGCCATCAGTAATACTGGTCAACCCCTAGCCGCATTCAAAGTATCATCAATACATATCAGCGTCCTGTGTTTGACCTTGTAACTTTTCAGGCAGTTTTGATTGTTTCCCCATCATCTGCTTTTTTGGTTTTCCGTGATTCTGTGTCTAGCTTCCGTTTACCTGTTTTCTCTTCCTCCTCAAGAGGGCTCATATAATTTATGTCTCCCTAACATTTTTACTTACCTTTTTGATATTTCCGAATATGGTCAATTTAAATTTATTTGAAAACCTAAATTACCTGAATTCAAGTTTATAAGAATCAGCTCTATACCAGGAATTTTCTAGGATTTAATTTTAGAGCCAGCATTGAGGGAATGGCTTATGATCCAGATCGAATGCTCTAGACCTCACACTCACAGTACCATCATGTGGAAATAAACATCAGAAGTAAGACTGGATAGTGCTGTAGGACCCTATAGTTCATTATAATGTCAAAGAATATACAATGAATAAGGTATTTCTATATTTATTATTATTCAAAACTAGTATGATAGTAATTGCCACACTATATGTATGTTTATCTTGAACCATAATCCTAGGTTAATTAGACAATTTCATATCAGTACATTGTATAGAACTCTAGAAAATAGAAATAAAACATTTAAATAGTGAAGTATACACACACACACACACACACACACACGCTCACCTCTTCCATCAATCTTTTTATTTTAGAATTGAGGTATAGCCATTATCAGCCCTGGGATTTCTTTGGAAGGACTGATGCTAAAGCTGAAGCTCCAATACTTTGGCTACCTCATGTGAAGAGTTGACTCATTGGAAAAGACTCTGATGCTGGGAGGGATTAGGGGCAGGACGAGAAGGGGACGACCGAGGATGAGATGCCTGGATGGCGTCACCGACTGGATGGACAAGAGTTTGAGTGAACTCCGGGAGTTGGTGATGGACAGGGAGGCCTGGCATGCTGCAAGTCATGGGGTCACAAAGAGTCGGACACAACTGAGCGACTGAACTGAACATTACAAAACAGAAAGGGTGCTGTTTGGTTGCCTGTCAAATTATTTCTATCAAGCCATTAATGGCTTACTTTGTGCCAGACACTGTTCTAAGCACTTTGTAAACAAGAACTTATTTAATCCTCATAAAACTTTGGAAGCAGACACAATGTAATTCTCACTTTATATTAATAGATAAAGGAATTATATCACTGGGTGATTAATGAGCATGCTCAATTTCACACTACTCTGAAGTGGTAAATGGAAACCAATTCTGGACCATCTTATTCCCAAGTCCATGCTTCTAATTCTTTGGCTCTGCTGTTTCCATACTTGGTAGCTCTTTGAGAAGTCTTGGTCCCCTGTGCTTCTTATAGATAGATATAATAATTAAGCAGCCTTATTTCTCTATATTAAGAACTTCATCACAAAATGAAATTTGCATGTCAAACACATTTAAACAGGTTTTTGTTATATAATTTTTCTTCAGAGGAGAAATCGGCCCTCAAATACAAACAAAAATTCTCTTTAAGATAAAACAAAGTTTAAAAAGCCGTTTCTGGGTTAAGGGTATATGTGAATATGTGGTTCCATTTTTAGAACTTGCCTGTAAGTTGAAATTTGTTTTCAAGTGTAAAGTTGATTTATTTCAAATAATATTACTCAAATGGAAAATTTTAATCAGAGCATTACTACTTAATGCACAAATTCCAGGCCACACCATTCACATGATATTTTATATTGTGCTCCCTGAGGTTATGTAATAAGGAAGACCTAAAGTAAAGTCATTTAATTTACATTAAAAGCCACAGGACAATAACAATAGAAAAACAAACTGAATGAAAGGCAATAATATGGATTTCACCTTGTTCCCATAATCATGTTTTCACATGTTTTTCTTAGAAATTGTTCCAGAATTGTTTCCTACCACAGTGAAAACTCTCAGGACCTCTCAGAAGTTGATCATTTGTTAATAATATGGCACCTGATATTAGGCAGGGATAATGTTAGTCTCATTTGCAGATGTAATCTCAGAGCCGAGACAGTACCTGGTCCATGATGGGTACTTAATGTGTGGAATGGATAAGCAAATCAGTGAATAATAAATGGGTGTTGATGGTGCTTTTCTACTTTTATTTATTTCCAAATATAATCATATTTTAAAAGCCTTTTACATTTATTTGGGTAGAAATTAATCCTTTCATTTGATGGAATGGTGAAAGGCAGCATAGGTAGTTTCAGTTACTCACCCAGGTTCACCCAGTGAATACATGCATGTATTTGTGTGTGTATATACACAAAAGAACACACACATATGTATACATGTATACAAACGCTTGGAAATAAAGCCCAACCAAGATTTGTAGACCACAGTTCTTTATAGTGTAGTATTTGAACTGAAAAGAGGGAAAATCATTGAGAAAGGCAGTTTATTTAAAAGTAGGCATAACTGTAGAAACCAGGGAGCACATTTTTCTAGGTACATATTCCATAATACCAGAGAAAATAGGAAGTAAATTCAGTGAAATGGTTAATAGTGACTTGAAAACTTCATAATTCAAAATAAGTCCATGTTTTCAGAATTGAGAAATTGATTATTTTCTTTATTGAATCCATCTGCATGTAGGACCTGATGCTGTATCATTTTACTAGATGTAATTTACTTTTAAGAGTTTGATTTCTATTCAGAAAGGGAAATATGTCTCAAATTTACCTACATTTTTTGAAGAAAATTATGTTAGTCTCTTTCTCATATCTTGTATATCTTACTTCACTTTTAATTTCCTGCAAAGTTATTTTTCCTGTTAAATTATTCCTTTCCCTTTCTCAGTGATGACTGATAATGATAATGTTGAGATATGTTTCCTTCTAACAGCTAGACTACCAGTCAATCTATATCAATCACTCCATTGTATTTTTGAAATCTGCACTCCAGTACTGAGATCTCTCCTGAGCTGGTATTCCTGTATCTTAGCATCTCCCAGTTCCCACGCTAATCTCTTTTTGTGCCTCCATCATCCTTTTCCATCAGTTCAGAAAGCTGTCCCTAATCTCCCATTCTGTTGCTAAAACAACACCATTAGTCACTTTCACTTACCTTCCTTTCTTCCTATGCATCAGAACCTCAGAGTTTACCTTATCCTCAATTTCTGCTCGACTGGAGCTTCTTTGGTTTAACTATCATACCATCCTGTCCTGTACATTTTCTTTTTGTTACTCTTTTCACTCGATGCCTTTGTTTTCTTCTTAAGCTATGACCACCTTCAGTATAGTTTGTATCCAAGAAGTAGCCTTGTGAATTACAAAATCCTCTTTTTCACCCTTTGTTTACTACTTACTTTGTTCTTGTACTTATTTTTTTTAATTGAGATATAATTGACAGATAACATTAAATTGGTTTCTGGCCTTCCCAATGGCTCAGTGGGTAAAGAATCAGCCTGCAGTGCAGGAGACAGAGGAGACATCAGTGCAATCCCTGGGTCTGGAAGATCCCCTAGAGAAAATGGCAACGCACTCCAGTAGTCTTGCCTAAAAATCCCATGGACAGAGGAGCCTGGTGGGCCCCAGTCTAAAGGGTTGTAAAGAGGAAGACCTGACTGAGCAACCAAGCACAAGCACATAGTATATTAGTTTCAGGTGTACAACATAATGATCCACTGTGTGTCTATATTGCAAAATGTCACCACAATAAGCCTCTTATCATCTCTCACCAAACACACTTAAAAGATTTTTTTTCTTATGAGAAATTTTAAGATTTACTCTTAGCAATATTCAAGCGTATAGTACAGTATCATTAACTATACACCATTCTATACATTAGTACTTATTTTAATGTGTTTTTTGTAAATAACTAGAGTAACAGAGATAAAAAGAAACACATAGATGAATTGTGATCCTGTGTTGTTCCTCAGTTGAGAAATATTTCATTCCTGAATTTTATTGTCTTTTTCTAAATGCATTTTCTTCATACTTCTTTCTCTTCTTTATATTCTAAATGTGTGTCTATCTAATTTAGGTGGAAGAGTTGGAGTTCTTCATTGTTTAGTTAGTAGTTAGGAATCAGACTTACTAAAGATAGACACATATTATTAAAAATGCCACAAGAAGGCTAGCATTGTCCTCACGCACTCTCCACATTCCCTCAGGCCACAGAAAAGATCTCTGATGGATGTTCTTGCTTATTGGATGTTCTAAAACTAAACAGAAATTAAAAAGTGATCTATTTCTGTTGCCAAAGTTTAAGGGATTTTCCCCTGAGTTATTTGTTCACACTTCCAATTATGATCTCATAATACAGAAAGAAAATTGTGGTTTTTATCATGCAATGCTGAAACCCAAACTGACATGTAGGAGGAAGGAGCAGAAGTTCTGTGGGTTTGCCAGGATGGTAAGGACATGTTGTCTTGAGATTTACTTATTAAAGCCAGTGAGTTTATTAAGATGAAATAGAAAACTAGATGCTACCAGTCAAATGTGAATTTAATCCCTGAGAATAATCCCTTTACAACTCAAAATTTGCAGATTTAAACAATCTCTTCTCCACATTTCCTGATATCACATTAAAGGGAGGTTTAACAGGTTTTTAATTTAGCTAAGTCTGGGTGCCAAATTAAAAAAAAAAAAAGAAAGGCGAAGAATAACCTCAAGTGCCAACTCTAATTAATTGATAGTGTCTTCTTGGACTGAAATGTTGAGAAGGTCCCATCTGGACTCGGTAGCGAGTGCAGTGATCTATTAGCCATGCTTACCAGGAAAAGGAGGGAGACAGGATTACTGAGTAACTATGGACCCTGTTGTGCTAGGAGAACATTTTTAGTACATAAAGTTTGCATTTCAGACCTGTAGATTATTAATTGAGCTTCTTGTCATCTATTCTACTTTATCTGATTTAAAGATGTACTAAAAAGATAGTGTAGTAATTACCCCTCACAAGAGTTGATTCCTCTAAAATGTACTGATAGATATATAATATGTATACTATAATTTTGGTTATCTGTTTTTAGAAAATAAGCTAGGGGATTTAAAACCTACTACATCCCTGGATTTTATCATGTATGTTTCTTATCAATAGTATCAAGGAGAACTTACTGATTTCAGATTGGTTAAGGATCAAGAGTGATGATTTCAATTAAAGAATCATATCTTTAGCAAGTAAGTGAAACTTAAATTGTGAAGCTTACAAAGATAGCTTAAAGCTTAGGAATGACCTAGGTTGCTATAGGTTTTTACAAATCCAGTAATCAGTATGTTTCATTTATTTATATGTGACAGCTGCAAATGAATTTGACACGTTTTTGTCTACTTTTTATGAAAAATTTGCTTTGTGCATATTTTATCCATTTTGTATGTGTGTGGAGCACTCTATCTTAACTTCAGTTAATTAAATGAACTTTAAGGGCATGGACCAGCCTTGATCTCTAACAATTTTCAGCTTTCAAGAGACAAAGTGACTTTTGAATTATTGTACACAAATTCAGTATACAAAAGTAAGCAGGAGTATTAACTATAGTATTTGCTGGAGGACCATGTGGAGGAGAAAAGGAAAAACAACATATGGGGTTTATTTGCCAAGTGCAGGAAAAAAAAAATTATTAAGACATTCAATATAACACAAAAGAACTCACAACATTTAGCAACAGATTGCTGTGGGTAGCAGAGGCTCATGAGAACCTGACAACAAATTTCTAAGTTTTTATCTTGGAAAATATATGAGGGGATTGATTTGCACTTTGTATTTTGAAGTTGAAAATGTTTTCACTTTGAAAAACTTTATGTTTTCTTTTACCCTTCACTATATCACTCTTTAAGTTATATGATTCTCTTATCATTATGAATAAGGGTAACAACGCAATCCTGAGAACATTTCTCTTAAAATATGTATTTTTAAATAGCCTCTTTACTGAAGAAGCCTCCATGAACATCTATTCTGTGAGGATTTTCTTCCATCATTTTCGTATCTGCTATTGGCCTGACATATCACAGTGTTGTATGTGAAGATAGAACTGTTATGAGTTCCCTTTAAAATTGTATAGTTTTTTTAATCTACATTTGGTGAAGCCAAGGGAAGGTGGGAACAATCTATTTGCCTTCTGTGTACTGAAGAGTTGTAGCCGAAGTGGGGATTTCTTCAGTTTATTAGATAAATTCAAAATGTCAAACTTCAATCAATAGTTTATATGTTGCTAGACTAATACAACAAATAATAATCTAATGTTGTAGGTCATCCTCAGGAGCAGTAACACTTATTATGCTACTAAAAATGTTTAGAGCACAAACACATGACATGAATTTCTTACAGACGTATATAAGCAATTAAAATTTTATAGAAAGTTAAATGAGTAAGAATTTGAAAGCAGCATAAAAGCAGAGGATTTCATAGTGACTTAAATTTACTCAGCATAGGAAAGGAAAAGGAAAGTGAAGTCGCTCAGTCATGTCTGACTCTTTGCGACCCCATGGACTGTAGCCTACCAGGCTCCTCTGTCCATGGGATTTTCCAGGCAATAGTACTGGAGTGGATTGCCATATCCTTCTCCAGCGGATCTTCCCAACCCAGGGATGGAACCCAGGTCTCCTGCATTGTAGACAGACGCTTTACCATCTGAGCCTACTCAGCATAGAGCAGTCTATATATTTTAGATAACTATGAAAATAACCAAAACCAAAAATATTTGTTCACTGATTCCTAATTTTTTTCCCTCTGATTTGTTTTCACTATTCTAACAGTGGTATCCTGACTCTTATAATCCCTCAGACCCCAATCTTACAAGCAGTTTCAAATATTCTTTTTTTTTCTTGTCAATTCCTATCAAATCTGCATTTGACCTGTTACTAACATCTATTCCCTCTCTTCATATTCTAATTGCTATTATTCCAGCAATGGACTTCATCTCCACTTTGTTATTAATTCTTTCTTTCTCTTCTAAGTATCCTGTAAGATTACTCTTCTTAAAACACATTTGGATCCTGTTTTAGCTATACTGTAAAGCAGAGGTCCCCAACCTCCAGCATCCAATGCCTGATGATCTGAGATGGATTTGAAGTAATAATAACAGAAACAAAGTACACAATAAATGCACTTGAATCATCCTGAAACCATCCCTCCACCCTGGCCCATGGAAAAAGTGTCTTCCACAAAATGGGTCCCTGGTGCCAAGGTGGTTGGGGACTGCTGCTCTAAAGCTTTACTGCATTTCTCTTAGTATATATTTGGCAGTTAAGATCCCTAATCACTTTATCATAAGCTAATTATTAAAATGGTCTTTGATATTTGAATGGCACTTGATAGTTCCAAAGAGTTTTCACAGTTACCTTATTGACTTTTCTATAAAAATCCGTGTGACAGATGGTTTTTATTACCCATCTCTTATCAAAAAGGATTGTTAAGACTGAAATATTGCAAGTTGCAAATTACATATCTAGCAGCCATAGCTGTAGAAGTTGAACTTAAATCCTCACAGTCGAAGACAGTTCTCCCAAAGTCACTCTTCCCAACAACTTCCCTTCTACTTACATCTCATTGCACAAATCGCTTACTTCCAGACTCCTCATCCAAAGAGTTAGTGTGTCAAGGCTCATTTCCCATTCTAATCCTTCAGTGATGAGAGAAGAACCTTGCAAATTAATTTTGGAAATATGAATAGAAAATGACTTAATAACTGAACTTCATGGCACTGTAGGAGGAGTTCCAGGAATAAGTTAAATGTTGTTGATTAAGGGAGGAAAAGGAAAATAATTTAGTAACACTTTGGAACAGAATTAAACAGCAAAACCTGGTGATGTCACTCTCGCCATGCTTGGCTATATAGTGACAGCCATAGAGTGCAAGATAGGTTCTGTGAGATGGGGAGGAGGAATTGGGTGGTCCAGCAATGAAAGATTAAAAGTGTCATGGGGAGGATGCATGTTTTGGGAGCAGCTTGAATTCTGGTTGTCACTTATTAGTCATGTCAACATGACTTTGTGGTTGACCTTCTCAGCCTCAGATTTCTTAGTGATAACATAGGAATAACTATATGGTTACAAAAACACTTGGAATATACAAAAAATTTTGTGTAAAATAGATAGCAAATTGTTTTATTCTCTCCCAATTGTTTGACAAGTTATTTAACCTCTCAGTTCCTTGATCTACAGTTCTCTAAAAATGGGGAAAATAATAGTACTTATTATCTTGTAGGATTTTTGAAGATTAAAATATCTAATGCCTTTATAACAGTATTCAATAAATGAAGTCAGTGTTGTGGTTGATTGCTACAAGTCAGAAGTCCTGTGTTCTGAGAAATGTTATTTAAGTACACTGAGACTCAGTGTTTCATCTGTAGGATGAAGTCAGTCATTTTCCCCTTAATGTCTTACTTAAATGTTAAATGAGATAAGTGAAAAGCTTTGTAAGCAATAAAATATTATGGCAATGCAAAGTATTCCTTAATATCATATCTGTTATAAAATTTCAGAGTCATAAATTACTGGAATAGAAGAGAAATTTTAATGCCAAGGTTGGGAATTTAATTCATTTATCCCTCTCAAATTTCAATATCAAAAGACTGTAAAAATTCTATTTTATCTTTAAATCTTATTATACCACCTTAAAGTTTGCTAAAAATCTATTGTCACTGAATTTATTAGGCCGTCACTGGCAGGGAAGACAAATGTTATCATCTAGATTTCACAGGATGAATCCTATGTGCTGGAGATAATAGACTCTTGATATCTACCAAACTTCCTTTGAGAGAAACTCACATTTCCCTTGATAAATGGCATCAGATGTTGGTATTATATTAATGTATTCTTCACAAGGTGACAGTGAATGGGAGTAATACAATGAGAGTAGTAGGTTTGTTAAGGGATTTAGAGTTGGAAAGTGGAGTTGAAAAGTAAGAAGTCAGAGACATTAACCATATGAGCCCAAAGAAGGCAGGGATAGAAAAGGCAATTTTGTATGAAGGTCTGAGAAGCTGACCCGCTATTTCTGACCATAAAAGAGATGCTTCTGTGGAGGACTGTGGAAGCTACTGCTTCTACAGGCCTGCACCCAAGCACCTCGTGGTGGGCTTGGTGCCATTGTTGGTCAAACTCACCATCACATGCAGAAATGTGAAAGGAATATGGGAAGTTAACAATGTGAAGCATAGAAACTACATACTTAAGAAGTTGGTTTATTTTCAAGATTGTAATAGGAAACGAGGGTCGAGATTGGGTGGTATGGAGGTGGAACAAACCCATTTTTCTTGGTCCATTCTGTCTACTCTGATAGAATATCCTAGACTGGGTGGCTTAAAACAATAGAGGTGTATTTCTCTCAGTTCTGGAGGCTGAGGAGTCCAAGATCAAGGTTGCTGCAGATTTAATGTCTGGTGAGGACCTGCTTCCTGTTTCAGAGACAGTTGTCTCCATCGTCATGGTCCTTACATGGCAGAAAGAAGGGAGAAGTCCGTGGGGTCCCTTTTCTATGGCCTGTATTTCCATTCTTGAGGACCATGCCCTCGTGACCTTATATCTCTCAAAGGCCTCACCTCCTAATACCTCAAATGAGGATTAAGTTTCAACATAGGGATTTTGGGAAGACACAAACATTCAGTCTGTAGTACCCACTAAGGTGCTGCTTGTTCTGAACAAGAAATTCAGACATTTTTCACTGAAATGCTGAAAAAGTTATAAAATGTCATTAAGCCTGTATCTGTGAAGTGAGAATGATAACAGTGATATTAATGTTAAATGGGGAATATTGGTAAAAATGTTTCATATATGGTAGATGCCTAGTGAATGTTAGTTACCAATTTTGGTTGTTATAATAAGTTATGAGAAGACAAACTTAACTGAAGATGTGACTCTATATTTTAGGCATGTGAGATACTGAAGTGGTAAAGTGAAAGTCACTCAGTGGTGTCTGACTCTTTGCAGCCCCATGGACTCTCCAGTCCATGGAAATCTCCAGGCCAGAATACTGGAGTGGGTAGCCCTTCCCTTCTCCAGGGGATCTTCCCAACCCAGGGATCGAACCCAGGTCTCCTGCATTGCAGGCAGATTCTTTATCAGCTGTGTCACAAGGGAAGCCCAATTTATTATTAATTTGCATACTTTTGACACTTGCTTCTCTCAGTATTTTAAAATATTGATATAAGCAAACAGTTCATCTCTTCACTATAAGGGAATATGTTGTTATGAGTACTCGAGCAACATATCATAATTCATCTGATATTTAAAATGTCAGTTTGATTGAGAAATGAGAGTCCTGGGCAGATGACTGTGGTTTAAATGTGATTTGGTTTATGTGATTTGGTTTAAATGTGATTTGGTTTGGTTTGAATGTGATCATGTACGGACAAAATGGATGATGACCAGATTCTAGAGGCTGGATAGCCCCAGGTGTAGGGCAATTCATTGGCATCCTGGGGCACTAGGTTTGAGCAATAGGTACAAGGTTATGCTATCTTGGTCTCCAACAGGTGTGTTCCATCACAGGTAATGGAACCTACCTAGGGTACCTACCTATGCCTGATGATCAAGAGCAGTCGGTGAAAGCCTTGGGACTTTGGGGTAGGAGGGAACGTGAAGAAACAGCACAATGTTAGAGTTACTATTGTTGCACAACTTCTTCTGAGAATGGCCAATGGCGGCTCAGAGTGGTGGTCCAGGAAGATAGGGTCAGGAAGTGAAAAGAACTCTTTTCATTTAGGAGTTCAAACCTGAGAAAACTGAGGGGAGAACAATTTATTAGAGCACAAGGCAGATAGTGAGTCCTCAGGAACAAAGCAAGAGCTTGGCAAGAAACCAGAACCACAGCAGGCATCTGATGAAGCTGGTCGTGCCGGGCCTCTCATTTGAGAGGCTTTTAGGGTTGCTCCATGATGAGCGTAAAGGCTAGAGAGCTGCATGCTGCAGAAGGTGAGCAAAGAATTAATGCACTACAGTGTTTGGAACGTGAAATCGAAAGTTAATTTCTGTGTGTAAATCCAAGCATTTTGAGTGGTCAGCACAGAAATACATAGTCCATCATTTTGTGTGAGATCATGAGGTCATGACTTTTTATTATCATGGTTCTACTTAATCTACATGAATTATGTTTGATGTCTCTGTACTTTCAGCGATATATTCCTTAATACTGCTTCTCTGGGCTACACATCCACTCCCATTTACTCTTTGTCCTCTCCCTGCTTTGATCAGCTACTGCTTTTCATTCACTAAACAGATCTTGCTGGCTTGTTAACTTGTATGTGAGAGCTGGGAGGTTGAATGGCAAATTGAGATATTGAAGGGAACCAGTTGATTGAAGGTGAGGGTTAGGTTTACTGGGTTGAAGAGCACCCCCCAGAATGCATGTCTTTCTCAGAACTTCAAAAATATTATCTTGTTGGGAACAGAGGTCATTGGATCAATAGATATAGTTAAGATGATGTCATACTGAAGTAAAGTGGTCCCCTAGTCTTACATGACTGGTATCCTTATAAGAAGAGAAGAGAAGGAGATACCTAGGGAGGCCAAACCATGAGAGATGCATTTACAAGCCAAAGAACACCAAGGAATGCTGAGGATCGCCAGCAACATTAGAAGCCAAGAGAAAGATGTGAAACAGATTCTCACCTAGAGAAAGCATGGCCCTGCCAACAGGCCAAAACCCCAGTTCTGAATTGGTAGCTTCCAGAACTGAGAGAATAAACGTCTGTTGTTTTAAATGCCCCATTTGTTACAGCAGCCCCAGGAAACTAATATACCATGGAAAAGAATTTAAACATTATATTCATTTATCTATAAAGAATTTTAACTGCCAGAGCTACTCTTTCATTGAATATTGGTTTTATGTATGTTTTATCATGTAACACATCATGAAAGCAATAATTCTAAAGGGCATAAAAAGAAGTAATAGTCTCTTGAGGTGCCCAAAAGTTTTTGGATCAGGCCAATACCAGTAAGGCATTTGATAAGAATTTTTCATAATATACTCTGTGCCCTTAGAAAAATACTTTATTTCAGTACATTTCCTCTTATGTATTTGGTTATTGAGACTTTGGCTTAGAAGAAGCAGATTAAAGTATAGTAAGATATTCTGTGAAAAAAAAGTAAGTATATGTAAAGTATAAATATTAAACAGACAATTGCCCCAAAGCAATTTATTTATATTTATTTCTTTTCTTAAGACACCTGTTCTTCTCCTCCCTTTAGAAAAATATATCTGGCTGTTCTACCAATTTTTTAAGTATCATTTCCCACAGTCAGTCTCCTTGTCATTTTTTAGGCTAAATGCCACACATCAGTAATCCAGTTTAGCATGTACTACAGGCATGGAAGTTCTATGTAAACTCCTTGAAGACAGATACCAGGTTTATTTATCTTTGAATTACCAAGCCTTAAAATATTTGTGCACTGGTGGATCAGTGTCTTGAGATGGGACATCTCAGTCACCAGTTCATAAATCATACAGTATAGTTTTACAAGTGCACTTCTTAACTTTTCTGACCATTTGGAAAACAAACTTCCATTTAATAAATAGCATGAAGAGAATTTCCTTTTCCACCGATGTTGAGATGGAGACATTTTGCATGTCCTCAGAAATAAGCAAGAATTCTTTTATTTAAGTATGTGTATATATTCTGTGCTTTCTAAAACATACTGGATGCTTGTTGTTCTGTTCACCTTTAGTTAAGGCCTTCCTGTTGCCAAAACAGGGAAAGAGAAGTTGTTTTTGATGTTCAGTCGTTTAGTTGTGTCCGACTCTTTGCAACCCCATGGACTGCAGTATGCCAGGCTCCCCTATCCTTCCCTGTCTCTTGGCGTTTGCTCAGACTCGTGTCCATTGAGTCGATGATGCCATCCACCAATCTCATCCTCTGATGCTCCCTTCTCCACTTGCCCTCAATCTTTGCCAGCATTAGGGTCTTTTCCAATGTGTTGGCTCTTGCATCAGATGGCCAAAGTATTGGAGCTTCAGCTTCAGCATCAGTCCTTCAATGAATATTCAAGGTTGATTTCCTTTAGTTTGATTGGTTAGATCTCCTTGCTGTCCAAGGGACTCTTTAAGAGTCTTCTCCAGCACCTCAGTTCGAAATCAAAATAGCCATTGTTAGCTAGCAATTCTTTGCAAATAGGTAGCATATTTGCATATTTATTTACCAGGAATTTTAATTAATGTTACAGAGAGGCTCAGAGACTTGAAGGAGAGCATTGGTTCCATGTTGGCTGCATTTCTTTAAGGCCTGAGCCTCCTGTGTTAGCATCTTGATTTGAAAGTCCTATAAACACAGTCCATCTCTAAATTGCAACAGAGATTGGTATTGTAAAGATTATTAATAGCTTGCTCAACTGAAGGGGAAAGTAAACGGCAAGCAAAGATTTTTCCCTTCCCAAACCATAAAGACATCTACTTTAGAGAAAAGGAGAGACAAATAATAATTTCATTAAAATAATAGATAAGTTGAAATTATTATTAGCCCTAAAAGAGGATGGGCTTCCCAGATTGCACAGTGGTAAAGAATCTCCTGCCAATGCAGGAGGTGTAGGAAACTTGGGTTCCATCCTGATGTCAGAAAAATCCCCTGGAGTAGGATATGGCAACCCACTGCAATATTCTTGCCTGAGAAATACGATAGAGAGAGGAGCCTAGTGGGCTACACTCCAAGGATCACAAAGAGTCAGACACAACTGAGCACACATGCACAGCACTAAAACAAGGTAGAGAGAGGTAATGTAAATCTCTGGGAAGAATTTTAGAAAAGAAGCAGAAGTCAAAGTTAGGTTTTGAATTGTACTTGTGAAATAAGGACATGATATGTAACCAGGCCATGTCTCTGATAATTTTGTTAAATTAGATGAAGAAAATCATGTGGATAAGAAAATGTAATTAAATCACTCAAAATGAGTATGTCATTCTTTTCACTTTCTTTTAATAAATAAAAGGTGAGGAAAGATATCCTTTTAAACTTATGTGAGCAATCCCAGTATATTCTTAGAAATGAAAATTGGATTGTAATATGGACTTGTCTTTGACCATATTGTTAAAGGATAATATAATGATTTGGCAAAAGACCCCATGAATAGAGTCCGTGTATAAAGGGTCAAATAAACACAAAGAAAGAGACAAAAAGCAGTATGATTGGCAGCAAGATTTAAGGGGAAAGAAATAGGACCAGGGGAAAACAGAATCTGTTTCTGCCTCCTTGTTTTGGTGCTTGCTCATCTAAGAAAAACAAACATACAAAAAAAAAAAAAAGACATAAGTGAAATATCTCATCTTTGTGGCAAGGGTAGAAAGATTCAGGATTATTGTTCATAAACTGACTTCAGGTGAATTAAAAGACTCAGGAGACATTTCTACTTTATAAATCCTCATATTTAAGTTTAAACATTGTGACAGATTCCTTTTTTAGAGTTTTTTAAAGCATTATTTTTTTTTCTTCTAAAGTTACTAAGGCTCAAAGGAAACCAAAATTTTAAAACATAGAATACTTGAAAAGAAATAGATATTGAATGAAAATAGCATTACAAATATTTTAGCAAATTCTTGGCCATACCTTGAGAAATTAACTGGAAGGAGCTATGTGTCAAGATTAGCCTTTTTTTTTTTATCAGTTAGATGCATTGTTTACACCATATGACCTACTTAGAATTGCAGATTTTGTGCCTTTCTACAGCCCTTTTTCATTTATTAAAATGAAGGACATTATCTATGCTACCTTTTAGAGATTCCTGTGGATTTGAATTATCAAGTGTATTGATGGGTCTTGCTTTGTGCAAAACTGATGGATGAAATTTAATTTTACAACAAAGGTTAAAAAATGAGTATTAATGTAGCCCACAGCTTTTAGCAAAATTCTTTTAAACAATTTTCGTTCTGTATTTTTAACTATTTTATATTTCAATTTTATTCTGAAACTTTAGAAGAATATCTCCATTAGACCAATAGAAGTATCTCTATTTTTATACATTTTCAATTTTTGTTTTAGTTATAGTATTCTTTTTGGAAAAATGTGTGGCATTAAGGTAGTAAATAAAAATGGAGAGTGCATTGTTCCTTGTGGGAAATAGTCATTTTGAATGCATATTGTTTTATCTGAAATATAAATAGTTTATAACTAAAACAGGTTTATGTCTGAATCAGCTGTGCATAATGAATGCAATGCCATCTATATTCATTAATTGAAACAATATGGAACTAATTTTTTAAGCTGCTGGAAAATTTCCCCTATAGTTTTTTTTCTAATGTACCACCTTCTAACTTTTAAGTGGGACTACTGCTTTTTAAATTTTAATTAATTCCTAAGGTATACACTATTTTTTTTAGCTATATTTACTTTAAGTGACTACATTTGAGAGAAAGAGAGAATAGTTTTTCTAGTAAATTATGATAGTAATATGATTGTGGATGAAGTAGCTTTTAACATTTGGAATGACCATAAAATTATAATACATTTAACAAAAATATCCTTCTCTGTGTTATAGAAGTATATCCTAAGGTTTTCTGTATGTGAACTTAACCTCTCTCCTGCAGAGAATTATTAAGTAACTAGTATATTCCATGAATACAAATTTTCAGTGAGCTCCAATATACTTTTAATATATATATATACATAAAATATAAATGCCACAGTTCCTAAAGGAAAAAAAAAAACACACATCAAAACCCCCCTGTATAGCTCTCAACATGCTACTACAATTTTCTCATTAAACACTAGAAAAAAAACTAATTACAATCCTCTACTTAAAATTTTAAAGCCTAATAATGATACTAACAACAACAACAACAACAAAACTCATAGAAATGCAACAACCATATGGTAACTAATATAGTGAATTTATCTATCACTATTTTCAACATTGTGTTAAACTTTTTGATAATTTTAAAGCTTGGTCTATTGTTAAGAATATTTTCAATGAAAGGTTATTGGTTTTATTCTCTCCTTCATCTTTTTTTTTTTTTTTTCACATGCAATATCCTAGTTTCCCATCCAGGGATTGAACCTGTACCGCTTGCACTAGAAGGCAGATTCCACTGAGCCAACCAGGGAAACTCTACTAAACATGCATACCTGCAAATAATATAAACAAGCTCAGCCATATATACCTGTGTCCAGAGTTGCTACTGTATTATCTAAAATATCCATTTTTAACAGAAATTAATCCGTCCTGCAGTGGAAGCACTGATTCTTAACTACTAGACTGCCAGAGAAGTCCTCCAGCCTCTCTGTGTTAATAATAGTTTATTTCAGGAAAATGAAAATAGTGATAGCTAGCTACCTTTTTAGGTCTCAATATGGATCACATCCCATGCATGACTTTGTTTTGGTTTTTCTTATTTAATTAGCACACCTTTGTAAGAAGTCTTGCCAATTTTCTTTTATAGGTAAGGGAACTGAGGTTTGGAAAAGTTGAGTAATTTTCTTAAGATCACAGCTAAGTGACAAAGCTAAGATTTGATCCTACATAGGCTTTATACCCAAGCTCATAGGATGATAAGGTGTCTGAGACCAGAGACCATGCCTTATGTCGCTGGTATCTACATATCTCCCACATCCAAATAAAATCTCCTACTCACTACTCAGATTTCATGGTTATTTTTGAGTTACTTTTGTATCTGTTAAAGGAAAAAATTCTGGAATTTTAGTAACAAAAGGAAAGATTTGATTTCCTTTGTTGTTTAGATGCTGAGTCATGTCTGAATGTTTTGTGACCCCGTGGACTGTAGCCAGCCAGGCTCCTCTATCCAGGGGATTTCCCAGGCAAGAATATTGGAGTGGGTTGCCATTTCCTTCTCCAGTGGGTCTTCCCAACCCAGAGATTGAATCCCCATTTCATTCAGTGGCAGGCGTTCTTTACCACTGAACCACCAGGGAGGTCCTTGGTTCGTTTGCTGTGCACACTCAGTCATGTCTGGAGTTTTACGACCACATGGACTACTGTAGCCCACCAGGCTCCTCTGTCCATGTAATTCTCCAGGCTAGAATACTGGAGTGGGTTGCCATTTCCTTCTCCTTTCCTTGGTTCCTTTAGCTAAAATAAAAATCAGGAGCAATATTCAGTATAAATATGGAAAAATCAATTAGCAACTAACATGTACAGAATGTTTGGAGACACAGGTAATGATGAAATGTGTACCTTTTGCTTTATACTTGCTGACTCTGGCATTCAGACCTAACTCTGACTCCAGATACTTGTAATAACTTACGTGTTTCAAATGGGGAAAGCTTGGGTTACCTGGGAGAGAGTAGCTGAATGAATAAACTCTCAATTTCATCTGAAGGTACTTGGTTGATGCCTTCAGAAGTACATGAAAAAAGCTTCATCTCAGCCCATTGGCATTGTTGAGTGCCAACTCCATGCAAGAAAGCAGCATGACTCAGAAAAGCATGTTGACCTCACTCTCTCACTGTTCTTGCTCATAACCCCATGTTCTTCTTGTAATCTAGAAGACAGCTTAAAAGGCCAGGTATTTTGTTCACTGTTTTATATGATGTCCCAAAGTTGTGCTTCAAAATTATGTATTCCTCCTCTGTTAATTCACTTCAGAGTTAAAGCTCTCTCACTCCACACCATCTGGACAGTAATAATTTGGTATGTTAATAAAACACCATATGTCAGAAAGATATAAATGGGATGGAAGTTAAAAGTGACAGGGTAAGGAAGTTCAGGAGTTCCAGAGTCATGATGGCTCTCATTGAGCCCACGAGACTTGAACAGGACTTGAAGCCAACTGGATATCTGTGGGGAAATTGTTCCAAGTAGAACGAACAGCTAGAGAAAAGAGCAAAGTAGGAGTTTGTTTTGGTGTGTTCAAGCAATAGCAATGAGGAATGTGTTTTTTCATGGCAGAAGGTAGTAAGTAGTACATCATGAAACTAAGGGGGATTAGGGTACAGATTACAGACTTGTATGTTTGGGTTTGTGTGCAATAGAGAAAGAACATAGAGGCATTTGGAAGACAACCTGATATGAAATGTCTTTAATGGTTCTTTTCCTTCTCCAGGGGATCTTCCCGACCCAGGGATCAAACTCAGGTCTCCTGCACTGCAGGCAGACGCTTTAACCTCTGAGCCACCAGGGAAACCCTAATGGGATCCCTCAAAGGAAGGCCTGCTTTTTTTTTCAGCTCACTTTTGCTGATTTTCCCCCCACAAATTCAGTTGGGTTTTCTGTAAAGAATACATCTTTTTATTTTATACTCATATTTCATTTAATTATGGTGTATAGTCTGTCATTACATAAATAAGATGGAAACATTCTGATTGTCTCTTTCTGTGTAATGAATTGGTCCAAAAGTTAGTAGCTTAAAATAGTAGTCCCCTTTGTATATCTCCAGTTTTTGTGAATTTGGGCATGGGTCAGCTGGGTGAATTTTCTGTTCTGCCTTATATCAGCTATGATCATTCAGTGGTACTCATAGATGTCAGATGACTGTCAGGAGGATCCAAGATAGCTCCACTCACACGTCTAGTGCTTTGTTGGGAATTACTGGAACCTGTTGTCGTTCAATCATTCAGCCGTGTCTAACTCTTTGGGACCCCATGGACTGCAGTGCTCCAGGCTTCCCTGTCCTTCTCTATCTCCCAGAGTTTGCTCAAATTCCTGTTGACTGATTCGGTGAAGCCATCCAACCATCTCATCCTCTGTCATCCCTCTCTCCTCGTGCCTTTATTGTTTCCCAGCATCCAGGTCTTTTCCAATGAGTTGTCTCTTTGCATCAGGTAGCCAAAGGATTGGAGCTCAAACTTCAGCATCAGTCCTTCCAATGAGTATTCAGGGTTGATTTCCTTTAGGATTGACCAGGTTGGTCTCCTTGCTGTCCAGGGAACTCTCAAGAGTCTTCTCCAGCATCACAATATGAAAGCATCCATTCTTGGGTGCTCAGCCTTCTTTCTGGTCCAACTCTCACATCTGCACATGACTGCTGGAAAGATTATAGCCTTGACCTTATGGACCTTTGTTGGCAAAGTATGGAATACTTGGCTCAACTAGATTTCCTGACCTAGTACCTATGGGAGACTTGGAGTAGTTGAGCTTCTCCTGTGGCAGCTCAGGGTCCAAATGACAGGAAGTGTAAGTTTCCCACCTCTTAATGCCTGACCCTGGAAAACAGCAGCTCATCTCTTCCACCATATTCTATTAGTCACAGCAGTCACCCAGAATTCCACAGTGGCCCAGTGGTTAGGGCTCTGTGCTTTCAGTGCCAAGGTTCCAGGTTCAATCCCTGATCAGGGAACTAAGATCTCACAAACTGCAGTGTGGCCAAATAAATAAAAGCAGTCACAGAGCTCACCTGTATTAAAAAGAAGAAACAGACTTTACTTCTTCAGTGGAAGGAGTGTCAAAAAACAGTTTCAGCTATCTTGACTCCACCAAGGTATACAATTCAACTCTAACAGACTGTAGCTTTCAGCAGGCCATGTTGATCAATCCTAAAGAGAGATTAGAAAGTTTTAGTTTATCCAGAAATTTTGGAAAATAGAAGTCTGTAAAGGCAAATTCTATGGAAATTCCACTCATTTTTAAAATTTTACTGTATCCTCTTTTTAATGATTACTTGTGTTTCTGGCTAGACATTTAAAATCATAAAGGTGCAGCATATCATATTATATAAGAATGAACATCCATCTAAACTTGGTATAATTATAAAAACATTTACTTTAATCTCTCTGGAGAATATTCATTTTGTTGTTTGCTAGCTTGTAAGTAAACCCATCACATTTTAAATTTAATTTTACTTCATTTGAAGGTTTTAAATACTTTTCTGATATGAAAAGTTTCCAGATTGGGACACTTGGGTAGATTACACATCATTGTGAAAAAAAATATGGGTAGTCAGGTGTTAGATTCTATTCCTGCTTGAACCCTAAGGAATATTTAACCATCTTCTCACTGGCTTTTTAGCACATCTGCTCCATTTAAAACTATGGCAGGGAGGTGTGTAAGATTGAGTTGATTGTCTCTAGGAGTTTACTGTGCTTCTTTCAAAACTTTGTTTTTCAGTAAAGGCAATTGCTCCTTGAGCAGTACTGGTTGTTCCACACCCACTAATTATCATACAGCCATTTAAAGTTGAAATGGTAATCAAACCAATGAAAGCCCAAGATTAGCTGCATTCCTTCTTCATTTCTAGTGGGGAGATTCATCTGAATATCTATAAAGGATTTTGTGATGCATTTTCCAGCAGATGCAGCAAAACAAATGCAATACAAACTTTTAAAATATAGCTTTGAATTTTAGGTTGAATTTTAAGTTGGATATACTTTAAATTTTACAATTTAATTAGAAAAGCAAATGATCTGAAAGGATCATTCTAGTTATGAATAGAATATGAGGATTTGAGTTTTATTACAGAAAGAAAAATATATTTTAAATGGTAAAATTTATACTTTTTGCCCATCAGAAACTACTGGTTGATGCTTCCATTAAAATTATTAATATCTAAGTATACAATGATACTTGAGGCAAATTCTCATTTAAGGAATAGCATACTGCATGACAGGTTGTGAGGTGTTAAGAGATAATTGCATGCCTAGAAGGTGTGGTGAATCATATGAGCAAAGGCCAAGAACATCCAGAGACCAGAATTCACAGTAATTTCAAATATTACTCCCTGGTGTGGGTTATTCTACTTAAAAATTGTATACTTGTTGGTTGTAAATTTAAGGACTAAAAACAACCCATGTTAAATCAGTACTTTTGTAGTTTTTAAAAATGTGTTTAAATATTTATTCACACAATAAAATGTATTTAGTTCACAATGATAAATATTGCCAGTGCTATTGAATAGGGGAATAGGCCAAATAGTATTCTGTATCTTTTTATTGAAATGATCCTGATTGTCAGAAGAATGAAATGTATGCTATGAATCCAAAAAAGTACTGCTTTATCAAATAATATGTCTTTATTTATATGCATTTAGATATTCTTATGTTTCTAAAATAATTCCATTTTATTGGAATTTAAGTTAAAAATGCAGCTCCCTCTCAGTTTTGTTGGTTTCAATATGTGCGCAAATGTTCAGTCGTGTCCAACTCTTAGCAAGCCCATGGACTGTAGCCTGCCAGGCTGGAGTGAGCTGCCATTTCCTCTTCCAGGGATCTTCCCAACCCAGGGATCAAACCTGCATCTCCTATGTCTCCTGCTTTGGCAGGCGAATTATTTACTACTGCCCTACACAGTATTTTGCAAAAAAAGCAGAGAAATAGCAGATAAGAGAAAGGAGAGAGGGAAGAGGAACGTTTTAAGTTTTAGTAATTTGTGTTCAATGAAATAATATTAATACATTTGCTGTACTCTCCCCTCAATTCCTTCTCATCTAAAGGAAGAACTGTTTCTGCTGATGGAACTAATGTTAATTTTCTATGCCTAAATCCACTTAGTAGAGGCTGCTGTGAGCACCTCACTCCATTGCTAAGACAATAACAGGTAAGATCAAGGGAGACAGACAATAACAAAGCAAAATTAACTTAACCAGTTCATGTCTGTACCTATGAGCAGAGCCTGTGTTTAAATCCTGGAGCCTACATTTTTAAATTTACGGTTCTGGGAGTTTCTTAAACTCATGTGCCTGAATTTGTCTGCATCTGTAGAGGGTGTTAATATTATTTACCCCTCTACATTTGTTATGAGGATTATATTACCTAATGTGTGAAAAGTGCTTTTTAAAGAACACTCAGTTTAGAAAATGGGCCAAAGGTATTAACAGACACCCACCAAAGAGGATATACAGATGACAAATAAGCATATGAAATGATGCTCCACATCATATGTCATCTGGGAAGTGCAAATCAAAATAACAATAAGGGGTCACTTACACACCTCTTTGAATGGGCAGAATCTGAAATGCTGACAGCACTAAAAGCTGGCAAAGACATGAAGCAACGAAAGTGTCATTAAATGCTGATGGGAATGCAAAATGGTACAGACGCTTTGGTAGACAATTTGGTTGTTTCTTACAAAACCTTATCTTGCCATACAATTCAGCAGTTACACTTCTAAGTATTTACCCAAAGGAATTAAAAACTTACGTCCATACAAAAATCTGAACACAGATGTCTGCAGCAACTTTATTCATAATTGCCGAGACTTGGAAGCAACAAAGATGTCCTTTAGTAGGTGAATAAATAAGTAAACTTTGGTACAGCCAGACCATGGAATGTTGTTTACTCAAAATGAGCTACCAAGCTATGACATAACATGGAGGAATCTTCAGTGTAAATTAATGAGTGAAAGAAGCCAATCTGAAAAGACTACACATTGTTTGAGTCCAAGTATATGGCATTCTGGAAAAGGTAAAGCTATGAAGAAAATAAATAGACTACAGATTGCCAGGGGAAAGCAGGAAAAGACAAATAGGCAGAGCATAGAGGATTTTTAGGACAGTGAAAATACTCTGTATGATACTGTAATCGTAGATAAAATGAACTGAAGTGAAAGTTACTCAGTCGTGTCCGATTCTTTGCGATCCCATGGACTATACAGTCCATGGATAGTAGATAAAGGTCATTATATATTTGCTTGAACCCATAGAATATTAACACCAAGAATTAACTGTAATAAAACCTATGGGTTTTGAATGATAACGATGTGTCAATGTGGATTTGTCCATTGTTACAAATGTACTACTGTGGTGGGGAATTTGATGATGGAGGAAGTTATGTATGTATAGGAGCAGAAGGTATATGGGAAATCTCTTCACTTTCCGATCAATTTTTCTGCTAAAACTAAAGTTAAAAAAGTCTAAAAGACATAAAATACTTTATAAGACATAAGAAAGATTATTAATTTTTTAAAAAAATTAGTAACTATTCTCTTCACCTCCTAATGTTTATATTTTCTGAGTTTTTTTGTCATAAAAGAAGGATAAATTGATTCTTTACAACTGAAAGAAAAAAATGCTTTGTAAGTTTGCTGACCCTGAGTTAGCAGTCAATACATACTAGATGTTTTTACTATAACATGTTAATACTCTCAATTTATAGAATATTAAAAATCATGTGACCCATATGAAATGTCTAGAATGGGCAAATTAATACAGACAGAAAGTAGATAGGTAGTCTCCAGGGTCTAGGAAGGCGAAGAATGGAGAATGACTGCTAGTGAGTATGAAGTTTCTTTTTTAATTTGATGAAAATGTTTTACATTAGTGGTGACAGTTGTGCAACTGTGTAAGTAAACTAAATATTACCATACTGTATCCTTTAAAGAGTAAATTTTATGGTATGTCAATTATATCTCAGTGACAGTGTTAAAAAAATTAACAGAAGAGGTGAAGACAAGTATATTTGTATTAGTGAGTGTTTTAAATTTGTTTATGAAACACCTACTATTTGATAAGCATACTCTCTACTATGTTAATACATATATATATGCTATGCTATGCTAAGTCGCTTCAGTCGTGTCCGACTCTGTGTGACCCCATAGACCGCAGCCCCTCCAGGCTCCCCCGTCCCTGGGATTCTCCAGGCAAGAACACTGGAGTGGGTTGCCATCTCCTTCTCCAATGCATGAAAGTGAAAAGTCAAAGTGAAGTCGCTTAGTCGTGTCCGACCCTCAGCAACCCCATGGGCTGCAGCCTACCAGGCTCCTCCATCCATGGGATTTTCCAGGCAAGAGTACTGGAGTGGAGTGCCATTGCCTTCTCCTTATAATCATAACCTGCCATATATATTTTTATATTACATATATAATTTCTCACTGAAATACTTATTATAAACAAGAAATGTATCAGGTAATAATAAGTGCTTCACTAAGGATAAAGAAGTTGAGATAGTGACTGATTGTGTGGTTATTCTCGTTTTTGAAGTGAAGAAAAGCTTTCCTGAGGTGGTATATCAGCTGAGGCATGATTATCTGGAATGAACGAGTCATGAGAAGACTGGAGAAGAACACTCCAGGAGGAAAGAAGAGCTACTATAAAGACTCAAAAACATGACTGCCTTTATGTGTTTAAGGAGGCCATGAAATAGAATGAGAAATGGGGGAGATGATTAGGGTGATAGCAGTTTAGACTGGAAGGAGCCTAAGATTTTTCATATATGAAATGAATGATACATAATGTGGAGAATTGCCCTGGAGTTTTAAAACTGTACAAATAATACTTAGCATAATGGCTAACACATGGTTGAAAGTAAATAGGTATTACTACTCTGTTAATTCATCAGTTACATGTAGACTGGCCCAATTATGGTCATGGAAAAGAGACAAACATTTAAAGTATTAACAGTGGTACCTTGGGACTTCAGGAAAACCCTCTTTCTTAATCTGTGAGGAAAGAAATGATGAGATTTCCAGAGGTAAATGGCTGTCTGGGGAAGCCTTACAAATAGCTGTGAAAAGAAGAGAAGCAAAAAGCAAAGGAGAAAAGGAAAGATATAAGCAGCTGAATGCAGAATTCCAAAGAATAGCAAGAAGAGATAAGAAAGCCTTCTTCAGCAATCAATGCAAAGAAATAGAGGAAAAGAACAGAATGGGAAANGAAGAAGAATATCATTAGTAGAAAACAAATTGCAAATATCTTCATTATTTCCTTTAGTTTCCAAATCTTGAAGGTAATAGATTATTTTTAGTCTTCATATTAATTTGTTTTGGTATCAGATTGTATTTCCTTGCTAATTTTTAAGTTGTTATTTTTGTGTGTATTATCTGTGTTTTCCCCCCTCTCTTCTTATAGTTCATAATATTCAGATATATCTGAACAAGAAGAAGTTAATAGTATAAAAAGTGACTTTCTATTATTTAGTTAATTTTCTAAGAGCACATATATATATATATATATATCATGAATTTAGGCAAAATATGAGATACTACATGGTGTCAGAGACTTTTTCTCTGTTATTAAGACCATCAACAATAAGGACTTTGACAATAATTTTCTCGGCAAGGATATCATCAGCCCTCTATTCTAAACATAAGGAATAACAAGACTTCAGTTTGGGGACACTGTGTTATATTATTCTCTAACTATAGAAAAATAATATAATGCTGCTGTCAAAATAATAAACATAGAATAAGCTTTGGAATAATCTAAATTTAAAATTTCACTCACTTTCTAGCAATATGACCTTAAACTAGTTATTTAAACTTTCTCAGGCTCAGTTTCCTTATACATAAAATTATTATAATAATGATTACTTCAAAAGATGCTGTAAGAAACATATTTAGCACAGTTTCTTTGATACCCAGTATTGATAATTTAACAATCATCATCACTATCACTATCTTTCTCTTTATAAAATCATAATGTTAATGAACCAAAAATAAGTAATTCTAATAAAAAACAAGTTCATATTGTATTCTAGTTAATATATGTATATATATCAAGTATAAAGAAAACTAATACATACATCTCTATTGGAATATTCAGTAAGCAAATATAAAGAAACACATATTTTGGTTTGTAAACCTAACCTTGGTGCTATGATAATAATAAAAATCATTACTATTAGGTCACTCTTCCTGTGATTTACTTCTCTTTAGGTACTTTCCCTCTATTAATATTTTTAAATATTTCATAGCTGAATTACTTGGAAATGACTACATCATTTTGTATGATTCCGAATACTATGTTGAGCATCAAATCCAATTTCTTTAGAAAAGTTGGAACCATCACCTCTTCCCTTCAACAATATTTGTGAGTTGACAAACATCAAGGGCTATGCCATATGCACAAGAGATGGGGGAAGATACTGTTTAAATTAGTACCATAAATTTTCTTCTTATGTTTCCCAACCTCATATTTATTGAAATGCATTAAATTACTTCAGACATCTAAGGATACAGCATTCGATTTATAATAATCTTTATGGTTAACTTAATTCCATTAACCTCATCTTTGAAAGGTGGCTAATTAAGGAGTGCAGAGTGCACATTTGTTTCTTTGGGGGATGCTGTGAGCTATTTAGATGATCACTCTGTGGTTGCTGGGGGAAGCATCCAAAAATTAGTCAGTTAGGATAATAAAAAAAAAGCAGACATTTCCTTTGGTCTGTTTCACACAATAGCTATATGCTGTATTAGATGAGATTGGATGACGATACACTGCTTGAACCACTGCAATTCTGATCATTTGAAGTAAAAAATGACTAATTGGCATTGTCACCATTTTAAAGGGCTAAATTTTCATTTTCTGACCAGATTTCACCTTAGTAGGAGGTCATCTTTAAAGATTGTTTAGGCGTTTCAGTTTGAAGAGTTTACGTTCTTCCTGTAAAGAAGTGGGTGCCTGCATGGGCACACTTGTGTGCACAATATGAGATTTTAGGTAATAGTATCGTATAGTTAAAAGTTGTGTTTCCATAACAGTAAATTTCTTGTGTTGTGAGTCACTTTGGGAGGGGGGTGTATGCATCATTTCAGTGATACTCAAAATTAATTTGGTGGAATCTCTGCTTGCTTCTTTTAACTTCCTTAGAAAGCAATTAAGAATAAATCAAGTTTGTTGCACCTATAAAACTTTTCTTGAATGGGATAGTAGAAAAAGTAAAATCAGTGTCATGAACATATGAAAACTCTGCCTCCTGGGAGTCTATCAAGTCTTTTTAGTAAAGTTTGCACAATTTCAGCTCTCCTATCACATTGCTGAGGCTCTTTAGCTTTCCTGAAGTTCTTTATGATTTCTGAAGACCAGATGTTTACAATTTTTTAAATGTCATACTATATGGCCAGTCTCTGTGTTCTTTATTTGTAGTATTAGTTTTGCATTTTGAGTGCACAAGTCAGAGGGGCCCCACTCCTGGACACACACCCAGATAAAACTGTAACTTGAAAAGATACCCGCCCCCCTATGCTCACAGCAGCCCTCTTCACCACGGCCAAGACATGCCAATAGGTGTCCATCAACAGAGGCAGGAACAGAGAAGATGCGGGGGGGTGTGTGTGCGCATGCGTGTGTGCTGTCTCTTATACACATCTTCTTGAATGGGATAGTAGAAAAAGTAAAATCAGTGTCATGAACATATGAAAACTCTGCCTCCTGGGAGTCTATCAAGTCTTTTTAGTAAAGTTTGCACAATTTCAGCTCTCCTATCACATTGCTGAGGCTCTTTAGCTTTCCTGAAGTTCTTTATGATTTCTGAAGACCAGATGTTTACAATTTTTTAAATGTCATACTATATGGCCAGTCTCTGTGTTCTTTATTTGTAGTATTAGTTTTGCATTTTGAGTGCACAAGTCAGCCTTTGGTTCACACACATAAGCAGATGTCTATTTGGAAAGAACATCAAAAAATACATAACCATTCATTTAACACATTGAATCATTAGCATGGGCACCCTGATAATACCACTTTAAAGAACGGAGTTGAGTTTTAGGCTGATAAAATTGCTGTGTTCTTAAATGTAGGGCTCTATTCCTGATTCCAAATGGATGGACAAAACTGTATTATAAGAGGTAGTATTTAAGTAATGGATTCTGGAGATGGGCTGATTGCTGACTTCACGTCTCAGTGATGTTGCTTAATAACTGTAACCTTGAGCAAGTTACTTACCCTTTTTCTGCCCCTCTTTCTTTATTTTGAAAATGAGTAATGAGGACTTACTTCATCATTTTGTTGGGAAGATTTATATCACTAAAACTGTGTGTTGTAAGATGTTGTTGTTATCTGGCCACTAAGTCCTATCCAGCTCTTTTACCACGCTATGGACCGTAGCCCACCAGGCTTGTCTGTCTATAGGATTTCCCAGGCAATAATACTGGAATGGGTTGCCATTTACTTCTCCAGGGGATCTTCCTGACGCAGGAATTGAACCCATGTCTCCCGCATTGGCTAGTGGGTTCTTTACCACTGAGCCACCGGGGAAGTCCATGTGTAGGATATGACACTTTACAATTACTGTTATCATCACCTAGGCGAGAAAATACCAATGTCTGGAAATTATTTTGAAAGAAAAAAAGTGAAAGTCACTCAGCTGTGTCTGACTCTTTGTGACCTCATGGACTATAAAGTCCATGGAATTCTCCAGGCCAGAATACTGGAGTGGGTAGCCTTTTCCTTCTCCAGGGATCTTCCCAACCCATGGATTGGACCCAGGTCTCCTGCATTGCAGGCAGATTCTTTACCGCTGAGCTTCCAGGGAAGCCCAACTTATCTCAAGGAAAGTGTCTATTAGCAGTACTGTACAGTGGTTGTCCAACACAGTGGAAAATGTATTAAATGGAATCTGGAGAATTCATCTCTGTAATTGTATAAATGTATGTTTCTCAGGGGAAGTGTTGAATTTGTAAATGGATATAAATCACAGAGTGCTAAAACCTAACAGGACCTTAAAAGCTAAGTAGTTCCAACCCCTTTATTTTATATTAATAAATGAGAAAACTGAGGCTCAGAAAACAGGGCAGTTTGTCCAAGGCCATCATAGTTACTCTCTGAGATGAGGAAGATATCCAAATGTCTGCATAAATCCTAGGTTAGTTCCAAATTCATTCTATTTAATCTCTAAATTATTGTCTAAGAGATTCCATTTAAAAGAGCTACATTTTCTTTCTTATGAGCACCTTTTCATATAGCATCTTTCTATTCAGGAAAAAAAAAAAACAACTAGAAAGCATGCTGGAAACCTCTCCCTTCTTCCCCTTTCAACTTCTGATTAAAACAAAACCTCAGACTATACACTCTCCCTTATAACACAATCTAAAATATTGAGAGTAACATGTGTAATATTAGAAGCAAATTACCTACTTACCATATATACTGGCAGTATGCTTGCTGGACACACATATGTAAAATTAGTAGCCATCAAATTATATTTCAGGTGGTTTAGTCACTAAATCGTGTCCAACTCTTCTGACCCCATGAACTGTAGCCCACCAGGCTTCTCTGTCCCTGGGATTCTCCAGGCAAGAATGCTGGAGTGGGTCACCATTTCCTTCTCCAGGGGATCTTCCTAACCCAGGAATTGAACCCAGGTCTCCCGCACAGTAGGCTCCAGCCCAAGACCAAATTAATGAAATGGATCGACTTCTGGGTCAAGAAGTTATCCACGAGGTTTTCAATACAGAGCAATAGCTCTTAACTACTGATAGTAAAAACATGATATGTAAAGGCTCTTATTCTCCCGTTTCAAAAGTCAAACAGAACCACTGTCTCTTAAAGCTGATAGGCACAGCAAGAAGCTGGGAGGCTAGAGGTTCTCACTGACACAAAGATGTGTTTCCCTAATTGCTATTAATCTTCCAGCGCAGACTAGGTATTTTATGTGAGAAGCAAGCTGCTTGCAGTTGCATGAGTAAGCCAGGGAAGCACAATGAGGGATGACACTGTCTCTCTAGTTGTCAGCCTCCCCAGATGGAAACAAATAATAGCAGGATAAATGTGGCTGAAAGCAGAGGTGAGAGAGGGAACCGTTAGATGTGGGAAACATCAAAGAACAAGAAATAGCAACAAAGAGATGCCAGAAGCCAATAAGAAAAAGGGAAATGTTATGAGTAAAAAGGCTCAAGAATGGCTATAAACAGAGTTGGGGAATCGTCATAAAGGAGACCTTGAAATGACAATAATCCATTCCAGAATGAAGAGGAGGGGAAGCTTATTACTTTTCTTCAAGGCAAAGTTACATTTTCTTAAGGAGGAAAAAAAAAGTAAACTGAAGATAGAATGAATTGTATACCACAGGGAACTCAGTACTCTGTGGTGACCTAATTGGGAAGGAAATTCAAAAAAGAGAGGATGTATATATATGCATAACTGATTGACTTTGCTGTAAGTAGAAACTAATGCAACATTGTAAAACAACTATACCTCAGTAAAAATTAATTTTGAAAAAAAAATGGATTAAGGAACGGAAAGATAAAATAATAAAATCAGATGTATCCAAAAAGAGGCGATAAAAGCAATGAGCAATGACCCTATCATTTCACCTGGTGAATTGTGTTTATGTCTCCATGCATCTGTATGGCATGTTCCTGGGAAATAGCTGACAATGCTAGGAGTTAGGGATAGGAGAATGCTTTTGCTGTGAGAACATCACTTAATTCCAAATGGAGGTTTGTTCCCGATAAATAGCTGAGGGATCAGGCCAAGTCACCCCTGTCTGATGTTTCTCCCTGTCAAAATAAGTAATGGTAATATTTATTATCTTGGGCCTTAGGGACTTTTATGAAGAGATTGTGAATTAGTGCATATATAAATGGAAGCTATGTAGCTTACCTGATTAATATAGTGGTTACAAGGGTAGACTCAAAGCCAGAGTTTCCGAGTTTGAAATTCACCTCCTTTTCATCTTATCTCTGTGCTCTTGGGCGCATCACTTAACTTCTGTCTTGCTCAACCATCAGTAAAATAGAGTTAATAATAGTGCCCAGCTTATAAGGTTGCTATAAGGAGTAAATGAGAAGGGATGAAGGTCACTTAGAATAATGTCTGTCATGTGTTAAAGACAATCTGAACTCTTTTCATTGTGTTGATGCTTTGGAAATAAACCTTTTAGATGAGTGTGATATCCTGCATTTATGGAATCACTGCTGCTGCTGAGTCTGATGACATCATTATCTTGTGTTCCTTCATCCATTTTCTTTTCTTCATGTCAACACTTTTTTTAGTCATCTGTCTTTGTTACTTCACTGCAAAAGAAAGTCTTTTGCCTCATTTTTCTTTTTGCTGAATATATGTTATTTATCAAGCATTTGTTAAGCACTTACTATAAACAGGCACTGATAGAAACAGGAAGAAGTGTAAGACACAATTTTTGCTCAGAAAGACATATATGCAGGAAAAAGAAGCAACTCATTAACAAAACAATAATAAATGATATGACTCAATTTATGAACAAAATGTTTCATCTGGGCTTACTCGGATGCTAAGGGCAGACTTCCCAAATATATTAAAGTCATAGTTGAGTTTAAATGATACTATAGCACATAGAACTTTCTTTTATCTCATATTTCACTTTTTAACTTGTTTTTTGCTAGTAAAACTTAAGGTTAGAATCTCACTTTTCTTCACTCTTCTCCTGTCCTCCCCTCCCATCACTAAAAAAAAAAAGAAAGAAACCAAAAAAAAAACAACTTTATGCTTAAATGCTTTTGCTATTTTCTCAGCATTTCATCCTGCTAGCTCTCATACTAAGTTAAAGTGGTTGGAAAACCTTGCCCACTTTGCCTAAGGTTTTATTTCTCTTGCTATCACCCATTTATACTGATAGATTTAAGAGAGAACTGAAAGATAGCATTCACCTTGCTTTTAATGAACTTAAAGGACAAAGTAAGCCATGCCACCCCCATAGTCAATTCCTATAAATGAGGGATGTTGTTGTTCAGTCACCCAGTTATATCTGACTCTTTGTGACCCCATGGACTGCAGCATGCCAGGCCTCCCTGTCCCTCACCATCTCCCGGAGTTTCCAAGTTCATGTTCATTGCATTGGTGATGCCATCCAGCCATCTCCTCCTCTAACACCCCCTTCTCCTTCTGCCCTCAATCTTTCCTAGCACTGGGGACTTTTCCAATGAGTCATCTGTTAGCATCAGATGACTAAAATAGTGGAGCTTCAGCTTCGCATCAATTCTTCCAGTGAATATTCAGAGTTGATCTCCCTTAAGATTGACTGGTTTGATCTCCTTGCTGTCCAAGGGACTTTCAGGAGTCTTCTACAGCACCACCATTCAAAGGCATCAATTCTTTGGCATTCTGCCTTCTTTATAGTCCGGCTCTGACAACTGTACATGACCATTGGGAAGACCATAGCCTTGACTATATGGATCTTTGTTGGCAGAGTAATGTCTCTGCTTTTCAACACACTGTCTAGGTTGGTTATCACTTTCCTGCCAAGAAGCAACCATCTGATTTCATGGCTGAGCTACCAAGGAAGCCCTAAATGAGGGTTAAGAATCATAATAAAGTTATTTCTACAGGGACATGTGTTTCCATTAAGTGGTGCAAGTTTAATACATATGTGAGAACTTGGAAATTCTTATTCTTAATGAAATACCACTTAGCTGGAGAATCATCTATTTCACAGGCAAAGTGATGCTTCTGAAGCCAGTAGTTCTTGTCTTGGCCCCCAGATGTGGTCTCCTTACTTATGTGTGTATGTTACATGTGGACTCTGGAGCAAACATGTTGCCTATTTAAAGAAAACCAGAATTATTTTTTTTTTACAATAGAAAACAGTGCATGTTCGTTACCCAAAGTAGATACAGAAAAGCACAGTGAAAGTAATAGTTGCCCATGATTTTACGATTAAGGAATAGCCTAGTGTTAACTGTTTGCTACATACATTCCTATTGAGAACTGTATGATGATAACTAACATTTATTGAGCATTTTATATGCACCAGGCAGTTTCAGCAACTTTATCTGTTAAATATTACCCATTTATGCCTGACAACAATTTTATGATATAAGTACTGTTATACCGTTTTAAAAATGAGAAAATCACTGCAATAACAAGGTGCAGTAACTTGCTCATGATCACCGTGCCAGTATGAAATGGAGCCAGGATTCTAGCCAGGCAGTCAGGCTCAGAGCCCAGGTTTTTAACCACCAAGAAATAATGCCTTTTTAGTATTATAACATACAACAATTTTGTAAGCTGCTTCGATTTACTTACTATGCCATATGTTTCCCAGTGTTTTAAAATATTCTGTAAGAATATGATTCTTTATTGACTGTAAATCTATCAATATATCATACCTGAATTATTTTAATTCCTATTTTATATATTTAGTCTGCTTCCAATTTTTCACTATGGAAATAATCTAAAATATTTTACAAGAATGTCTAAGCAGATGTATAGTGTTTTGGTGACATTAACATTTAAATAAGCAGGTATTGGATGTCAGTGGTGTACATATCAATATGGAGTGTGCAGTAAATATTTGCTATATGATAGCTATGTTCCAGAAATAGTACCAGGAGGCAGTAGGGAATAACAAGCTGCAACAGTAGCCTTTCTATTCCTAAATACCTTCTAATCTAATGAAGAGAGATCCCTGTAAAACAGTGTGTTTCAGTAGAATCTAGATCTGTGTGTCGAGGAATGAATGATGGGTGAGGAAATTTCAACAATGAATGGAAATATCCTATTAGGACTTATGATTATAGTAACCAGGGTAGATGATATGAGGAAACTAGTGTTTTAAGAAAACAAGTATGACACCACTGTAGAAATGTGGATATTCATAAAGACTGGGACTTTACCCACTTAACTGGGTTTATATGATCATTTCTAGGGCTTTTGGGTTAATAAATACTATATGTTACATTGCCCTTGTATAAATGATATGGCATATGGTTATCAGTTTATTTCAGTTGCTCAGTCGTGTCTGACTCTTTGCGACCCCATGGACTGCAGCACACTAGGCTTCCCTGTCCATCACCAACTCTCAGACCTTACTCAAACTCATGTCCATCGAGTCAGTGATGCCATCTGACCATCTCATCCTCTGTCATCCCCTTCTCCTCCTGCCTTCAATCTTTCCCAGCATCAGGGTCTTTTCCAGTGACTCAGTTCTTCACATCAGGTGGCAAAAGTATTGGAGCTTCAGCATCAGTCCTTCCAATGAACATTCAGGACTGATTTCCTTTAGGGTTGCCTGATTGATCTCCGTGCAGTCCACAGGACTCACAAAAGTCTTCTTCAGCACCACAGTTCAGAAGCATCAATTCTTTGCTGCTCGGCTTTCTTTATGGTCCAATTCTCACATCTGCACATGACTACTGGAAAAACCATAGCCTTGACTAGACGGACCTTTGTGAATAATGGTTATGCTATTAATCAAATGATGATTATAAATAAAAGAATCTGTTCTTTTGGCTTACGATCTCAGATATAAAACAATAGATTTAACAAATACTTTTTCCCAGGCCTTGGAAGCATTGAAGTTTTCAATGTTCTAGGAGATTTTCAAATAATCTCAGGGCAAATGAAAAGCAGATCATTCTCTGAGACTGAACCTTGTGCAATATGTCTGTTGTGTTTTCATTTTTTAAACTCCAAGACCCTGGTGTTGCCTTCAGGGGTTACTGACTAGCCTTTAATTGAAGGCTGACTGAGTTAGAGTTATATATATATATATATATATATATATATCTGGTAGTTAATGGAGTTTGTTGCCAGGAATATCATTTTGCTTATCAGTGGGGAAGGTTTTTGCTACTATGGCTGGATTTAAAGGTGTCCCTCAAGATTCCATTACTCAGTTCATTGAGAAAAGCTTCAAGTTAAGGGAGGGTAGATTGGAGCTCTGTTTCATGAAGGAGGCTGAAAGAAATAATAGCTCCCAAGTTGGTTCAAGTTCTTCCAGATGTTCACATTTATATGACAACTGAACACTTGGAGATATTCCATCTGGTGAGATTTCTGTGCAAAATTTCTTTATGTACAATTCTGAAATGAGTTTTTTGGTCATTAGATGTGAAAATTAACACTGATCATCCACAACAAACAAGATAGATTTTCTTTCCATTTGACTTGTAAAAGCAAAAGCTCCTGTGATAACTGAATGTATCATTTTCTGCTTTTTTGCTTCAAACTTGTAGCTCCATGGGAAAGATTAAAGCAAAAGAACAGTAGTACAAGAAAAGTGGGCCATGAAGAATGATGCTTAAAATCATAAGTAAAATGGGCACACACTCACCACAGTGATATGATTAGAGAAACTAGACAGAGGCTGGCTGAAGAGCTGCAAAGGACTTGGCTTTCCGTGAACTTATTGACTGAAACTAAAGTTCCTCCCTTGGAGATGAGCTCAGATAGCTGTGTGAAATCATAGCGTAGTTTGAGTAAAAGTATACCTTTCCAAGGGTACTGCTGAACAATCACAGCTGCTTCCTTTACTCTTGAAGAGAAGGCACTAATAACCTCTTATTTTAAATTGACTTCCATTGACCAGTAATGCATCCCAGCTGGCACTTTCAGGCACTGTATTGGGTAATGTGTTTACAGGCTAGTATCATTTATCTTTTTGGAACAGGACATGGGTAGCTTACTGTTACTTAGAGGTGACTTTAGGAAACATGCTTTTCAAGGTGATATTTTTTTAAAAAGTGTGATTATAGGGAATAATAACTTCAGAGATAAAGATTTAATGGGATCACTTCCAATTTATTCAGCACGAAGTTCTTGAAGTTCTAGTTTTAGACCTGTGCATTCAGAGTCCACATTGTTCCCTGATGTACATTTAGGCTCTTACTGCCATATGTGAGCATTAAGTTTGCCGTCAAATCTCAATAGGAGCCTAACCTCTCAGAACAATTATTGTAGCCAGAACTTTCACAGCTCTACTCCTTGCCCTCACCACTACTGTTTCTTTAAAATCAATATATTGAAAACATGCTTTACTACAAAGAAGAAAACATATCTCCAACACTGTTATGTTGTTTTTCAGTTCAGAGGCTTAGCTTATATGGATCATTTGATTTAATTTCCTCAAAAGCCTTGGGAAGTGTGAGTTATTATGTTATTATCATCTTATTGTTGTTGTTGTTGATAAATAGTAGCTACTGTTTATTTAGCACAGACTCTGTATCAGGACCTGTGCTGAACACCTTAAAGTTGATCTGAATGATACTCTTAGGGCACTGGAATTAATATTATGCCCATTTTGCAGATGATTAAATCATGGTGTAAATGGCATATCAAGTTACACAGAGGGTAAGTAGCAGAATTGCATTTCCAAGCTATTTTGTAGATGGAAACTAGTGATGCCAAAAGTTTAAATAAGCTACCCTAGGTTATAGAGTTAATTCCTAATACCTTCCAATTGCCACCCTAAACATTTTCCATTATACTATCCTGTTGATCCTACATTATATGGTGCTCTGGTAAGTAGACAAATGAGCACCTCCACTGACCTAGAATGGGACTCTTTTTTTTTTTTTAAAGAAAGCACACTTTTGTCCCCAGTCCAACACTGGCAGCACAAAGATGGGTGAGTAGAGTGTCAGTATGTACTTCACCTGCTACTTACCTCCCTTATAAAAGCATCTTGGTACAAAACATAATACCCAGGGCAATAAGTAGAGGCCCGGGCTGTCCTCATAGAAACTAATAGATGGGCATTGCAAATAATATTGAGAAATATCCAAGAGAATTTTCTGTATAGGTATGTATTTTAGAAACCGTAAGTATATAAACTGTGTGCTTTACTAATTGCATTTTGAATATGCTAATTTTCCCTTCATCACTAACAAAAATGTTTAACAAGATATAATCTGACAGCACTCATGCTAAATCTCCCCTGGAGCCAAAATGTGTCACTAGTTAAAATGACCCTCATCTTCACAAGCCATTGACGAGGAGTCGAGGATCATTTATGAAGTGGGTTTTAATCACAGGGTGATGCATTGTGCTGCTATTATGTTACTGAGCTTGGGAATCAGTTTTTGTATTCATTTTCAACTTAGTACTATCTTCCTTTGCAAAATCGATTACTTTTAATTATATAGCTACCCTGGGCATAAAGCAAATGTTGTATAACTTGGATGTGCTTTCCACTGAAGCACTGACATAGTAAGAGATTTAATGTGCACCTAACTATAATAAGCACAAAAATTACATGAGCGTATAATGAGGACACTGATGATCAAAAAGAGTTTTTAAAAAAGGCTGGGACTTGGGATGTTCCAGTTTGAGAGGCTCAGGAATTTTTAGTTTGGAAGATGTTCATCAAATCTGAGAAACTTCATGAAAACACACAGCTGATTAACTTGGAAGAGCTTGGGCTAACAGCAGTCCTTAACCCTTTTTGACACCAGGGACCAGTTTTGTGGAAGACAGTTTTTCCATGGGCCAGAAGAATGGGGATGGTTGCAGGATGATTCAAATACATTATGTTTATTATGCAATTTATTTCTATTGTTATCGCATCAGCTCCACCTCAGATCATCAGGCATTAGATCGTGGACGTTGGGAACCTCAAGGAATAATTTTTAAGCTTTGAGAAACTTCAGAAAACTATAAAGGCTCAAGCCCCATTCTTGGTTTAGTGAATTCAGGCCCCTGTGTTCTGTGTTAGCTCTTCTCTTGATTATGACACACCTAATTTCAAAACAATAGGTCTATGGGCACAGATTCTCAAATTTGGGTGCACCTTAGAATTGCTGTTGTCTCACACCTAGAGATTCCTTTTTTTCTCTCTCTTATTTATGTATTGGGTTGGCCAAAATATCCATTTGGACTTTTTCTGTAGCATCTTACGGAAAAAAACTTGAAAGAACATTTTGGCCAACCCAGTATTTGCTTTTTCTCCTAGTTCTGTTGGCATCTAATTGACAAACGACACCAAGTAAGTTGAAGGTGTACACCATAACGATTTCACTTACATTGTGAAGTGATGACCACAGTAAGTGTAGTGAACATCCCTCATCTCATTAAAGAAATAGATACAAAATGTTTTCTGTGTGATGAGAACTCTTAGGATTTACTCTCTTCACAGCTTTCCTATATAACATAAAGTGTCTGACTCTTTGTGACCCATTAGACTGTAGCCCACCAGGCTCTTCTGTCCAAGCAAGAATATTGGAGTGGGTTGTCATTTCCTTCTCCAGGGGATATTTCTAACATATAACAGTAGTGTTAATTATATTTCTCATATTGTTCATGACATCTGAATTTGTTGATGCCCCTTAGGCATCAAGAGGTTGAAAAACTCCCCCAGGTGATTCTCGTATCGGTGAAGTTTGAGAATGCTCATCTAAGGCCTTGCTGCCCAGTATGTAGGAATTTGTTGGAAATGCAGAATCTCAGGTCTCACCAAGAATGACTAAATTAGAATCCACCATTCACCAAGATATCCAGGTGATTTTTATGTGCATTAACTTTGAAGAAATATTGGGCTAGGGATTTTAGCCATTCCTAATGAGCTTGGTGACTCCAAGAAACCACTCTGAACTACAGTCTCTTCACCTGTAAAATGGGTTTTATGAGAACCCTGTCAACACTGAAGGCTCATTGGGGAAATTTATGAATTGCAGTCCTGGAAACTCAGCTTAATTCCTAGAACAGAACAGGTACTCACGAAACCTCATGTCCCTTTTAACAGATAGAGTTGCTGTGACATTTTTCAGCACTGGTGGACAGAAGGCAAGTGAAGCGGAAAACTGTTAGTAACCACTACCACAGGCCTTCTTATTCTGCTTGTCTTGATGAAGGTCTTTGTAGGTGTGAATTCAAGATGATTTTCATTAACTCAAAAGACAAACACTTCCTAGACTCAAATATCTTCTTCTAAAAAGGTAAATCATAGCCATGTGTCCTTGAAGGTACCTTGGACACCATGCACGGTTATGTAATATGATCAGCTTAATCATACATTGCCACCTATTTGTACATGTTATCTTTAATTTTCCCTTTTAGATCTTAATCTATTCTTTCCCTCCTCTTAAAGAGCTAATTTATTTCTGCAAACTCATATATAGGGTTCCTTTTTTTTTCCCTTCAAGCCACTAGCTTCTGTAATTATCTTTTTTTTTTCTTAATTTCTTTTTCGCCCCACCAAATATTTTCTCATTGTTCTTGTTCCACTCCTTGAAGTAAGACATAGAACTGACTTGACCAGTAACGTTTACATGTAATTGAAAGGGTATGACAATACTTTTCTTTGTAGTATAATCGCTTTCACCTTAAGAGAGAAGTAGAAATGTCTAATGGGATAACATAGACGATATACCCTCCACTAATCTTTCTAAGCAGGACGACAATGAGTAATGTTACAGTTAATTAAGTTAGGCAACCTCCATTTCCATTCACTTAGCAGCACTGCTAATTATGTGCTCATTCTAAAGGTTTCTTTAGTTCTGTAATTTGGATGCAGTACTCTGAGTAGGCAAGGGGATACAATACAATTAATGAACTTTTTCCCCACCAACACCTCTTGTTCTCCAAATGAAATTTCCACAGCTGAAAATTGAGAGTAGAAAAAGGAGCAAGGGAGGGGAAAAAAGTCAGTCATGTTTTAACTTACTTCCAGCAAAGCATATGTTTATAATTGCAGAATATTTTATGGTAAAGAAAGCAGTAACATTTAATTTCTCTGGGAGCTTTGGGAAATTGTAGTTTATTTCAAAAGAAAATAAGTCCAGAACTTGGCCTTTTAAAATATATATGATGCTTTACAGTGTAGGCTTTTGTTCACTTTAAATAACTCTTTATTTAGTACCTACTGTTTGCCACGTCCTGAATTTATTAAGTGAAAAGGAGTAAGCCATAACTATGATTCCAGGTTTCTTTACCTGGACTTTAATCATTTTAACAACTTACTCTTTAAAGAAAACTGAGAGAATATGCAGCTCTATTGGGTACATTGTTAATGAAGCACCTGAAAAAAATTAGTTTATGTGCTTTGATCAGATGGGGATTGACATACTTAAGAGTTTTATTTTTAATCTGAAAATCCACTTCAATCTTATACTCTGGGTAAACAGTCATTACTCAAGGCTGGCACGATTCTGTACTTTCAAGAAGCAAGATTCAAGTTTTAACTTCAAATATAATCTCAAGTAAGTTATTCATGTTATTTCTTTCTATTCAAAAAAATCAGGGTTTGCATGATGAATTTTTGCTTCAGTTTTTAATAATCTCTATTTGCTTTAAGAATTAACTTCTGCATTATGGGTTGTGTTTGTTTAAGATTACTTCAGATTTTAGAATTGATTTTTCAAGGTATATCTGGAGAAGGTATTTGGCTAGCAAATGCCTTTATTTGTATATTTTCATAGGATGTTCAAGTGTATTGGAGTAGCACTGGGCATTTTTAGAGTTTTGTTTTGTTTTTCCTCCTAGTATCATACAGGTGCACAACTTCACAGGTCCAGTCCCCTCTTTATGTGTCTTCCTTTCTGCTTCTCTTTTATAACATCAGTTCGTGTCAGTGAGTACAGTGTCAAGTTCCTATGAAGACTAGAAAAAAGACAGGTGTCCTCATAATCATCAGCTCCTTTAATTCTCCTCTCAAGTTGAGGCTTCTGTCTCAGAGAAATCCTATATAAAGCAGGCAGCACAGTTATTACTAGAGGAACTGAGGTGACTGATTAGAAGGGAACGTAATCAGGTAGATTGAGCCTGTGAGGGAAGAAACCATTTCTGGGAGAGGGGAGTGTTTGCAAAACACTCTCTGTGAATCTGTGAAGAACACCTCACTTTTCAGGGCAACCTGTGTGGAAGAAACAGGTGCAAAAAGATTGTGCATTTGTCTGCTTTTGTGAAGCTGGTCAGAGATCATATACTTGCTTTTTCTCTGCTTGGCTATGACTCCACCTCGAAGTGTCTCAGACCCCATAGAATGTGTAAGAGCAAAGTACCTACAAGGAAATCAGCAAAAAGCTTTCCCATGAAGGTGTAGGAAGCCACCGAAGAATTTGAAAAGTTTGAGGTCTCATCTGGTAAGTAAAAATTGCAGATAAATGCCACAGCCATTCAGAAGAATGATCAATACCACAAGCATTCGGAAACAGGCTTCCTCCAAGGTGACTCTTTCAGTCAGTTTGCAACCTCTAGGATAAATGTGGATCACTCCTATTCCATATGGCTTTCTCCAAAAGTTAAACTGGGGCTTTTTTTTGTGAGGAATGGACAGAAGGAGTTTAGCATCAAGGATCTATAGGAGAATGAAATGAGAAGGAACCCAAATTCTGCTTTTTGGGTAATGGCTTTTATGAACTTGATCTTCAGAAATCTCAAATTATCTGTAGTAAGAAGAAACATGAACAAAACATGACCTAGACCTTAATCAGTAAACAGTAATATTTCAAATTCGTTTCTAAGGACCTAGACTAAATCCATAACCTCATTAGAAAACTAATGTGAATAATTTTTGTCTTAGCAGTAGAAATATCTATATGTATAAAGAAGCTTTCAAGAAATTTTTGTCAAAGGAAAGGAAAAAAAGGGTTGTTGTGAATAGTAATTTAGACATGATCAGACATGCTACTTATTAGGAATCAAACTGGGACACTGGTTGAAAACAATAATTATAGACTGCCTAATTACCTGAAATATTTAAGAATAATATTAAAGATAAAACATTATTACTAAATGCTAGCTTTTAAGTAAATAAAAGGTGCCATGATTAATCAAGTTATCTGTTTTTGTTTTTTTTTAATTGTAAGGTAGCCTAAAATTCTAAATTAGCAAAAATGCTTTCTTGGTATATACAAACTTTGTATTTAAAGTACATTAATTCCTAAGTTGTTATAATTTTATTAGAATTTAAATCCCTTCTATTAAGATTTTCTATCATTAGGAAGGAAGATGGCTAGTTTTAAGAGGAGGGAAGAACTGGAAAAATTGATTTTAAGTAAGTCTTTTTAAGATTATGAATTTATATTAGGAAAACAGTCCAAAGTTAAAAGTCTTTTTGGATCTCAAGCCATCCCAGAGCCTGATTTATAAGGAAAGCTACCCACTTTTGTAAGTCTTGTCTCTTGTTTACTCTGAACTAAGTGGTTGCCATTTCTCATTTACTGATTGCCTTTGATTAATCTCTTTCTAAAGATGTTTTTTAATTTTCATATTTGTGTTTTATTCATTAGACAGATTGTCCTGAAGTACAGAGGCCAGTTCATGGTTTATGAGTTCAAGCTGCGCTGAATATAGCTAAGCTCTGTCTTGCTTGACATTTCATCAAAAGCTGTGTTGATTTGCAATGTTTACCGACCTATTTATTGAACCCTCACAGCTTGAACTATGCCACCAAGCTTGCTGACATTGCTGAGATTATGTCTAAAATGCAGGTACAAGTCAGGAGGCAAAAGAGAAGGAGAAAAAAAGAGTGAAACAGAAAAATAAGTTAAAAACAGTCCTTGACCTATTTAATAAACTATGCTTATATAGTCCTTGATTTACTTACCTGTTTGGTTATTTCCTTCAAAGTCTCATGACATAGTTTTTCTCCTTTGATCTTCACAAAAACTCTGGAATAAGATAGACTAGAGCCTTGCTTGGTTCTCAGCCGTAAGTGGGCACCAGAATCCCCTAGAGAGCTTGTTAAAGCAAAATTTCCCAGGCCTCACCCTCAGAGGTTCTGATTTGATCCTTCTGAGGTGTGGACCAGGAACATGCATTTCTAAATGGTTTCTCAGGATATGTTGGTGCTGCTGGTATGGGAAACCATATTTTGAGGACTACCGAGGAGATTAGAAGAGTCTCATTTATGAATGAGAATCACCAAGATTTAAATAGTTTAAGAATTTGACTCATAAAGATTTATCCAATTGGAGGTCATTCTTCACAGAGGAAATGGACTCATGAGAAATTGGGAGAATGATGAATTGCCAAGGATGACTGGGCTATCAGAGTTTGATGGGAGATAAAAAGCTTAAAAGAAATCCTACTCTCTGAAAGTTTACATTTTTGAAAAGGACAAAAGATGGATGAATTTAACTCATGTAGTGCATACAGTAAGAGTCAAGAAATTATCAAGGAATGATATTTGTGTGCCAAGTGGGCTTTCCTGGTGGCTCAGACAGTAAAAAAAAAATCCACCTGCAGTGCAGGAGACCTGGATTCAAACCCTGGGTTGGGAAGATCCCCTGAAGGAGGGCATGGCAACCCACTCCAGTATTCTTGCCTGAAGAATCCCTATAGACAGACTAGCCTGGTGACCTACAGTCCATGCGGTCACAAAGAGTCAGACATGACTGAGTGACTAAGCATTAAACACAAATAATGGGGTCTCAATAAACTTCTTGTTCAATGAATGAAAAAAAACTGGGCTCATGATCATTGTTAGCAACAAAACACTTACTTCCCCTCTCTTAATCTAGTTATACCTGGGTTTTCTATATACATTGTTTAAAGAGTTTCCGATTGTGCAAGAAAATAAGCACCCCTCACAGCAGTGAGGTATTTGTTAAATTAATGATACATTAAAATATTGAATACCTATTCTTAAAAATTATTACCCTGTAGAAGTTAGTAGTAAAATTATTAAAGTTGATCATCAGTTCTCAAATATGTAAAGAACCCATTTTAAATACTCTTTTGGTTCTTATTGCCTGAGATACCCCCCTAAAGAAGGATTTAGTTTATGATATTTTAACAAAATGAAACCATGATCCGATTTTTACAAGCAGTTGCATCTGTAATGTATATCAAAGTCTCCCCTTTGCAGTCAGTAAAAAGTAAGATGTTTGCCAATTTACCTAACTGAAGCTAGAGTTTGGAAAATTAAACCATGATAAGACTGGATATCTTAATTATAATATCTGATAAAAACTAAAATATATCTTTTATATGCTAAAATATATCTTTAACTAAAATATATCTTTTTTTGAATGCTCAATTGAAGCATTCAAAAAACTATAACATTTGCTATTTTTTTTAAGTTATATGCTAATTTGTTATGGCCTATTTCTTTCAGTAAAATTTAAGGTTTGATATATTCTAATGGGATACAACATTTAGATTAAATGTATAATATGGATAATTGACTTCTAATGGAATTTAATTTACATGTTCATAATGTAGAGTTGGGAGTGGGCAGGCCTTTAAGGAACTAGAGATGTTCATTAAAACCAATACAGTATACTTACACATATATATGGAATTTAGAAAGACGGTAATGATAATCCTGTATGCAAGACAGAAAAAGAGACACAGATGTATAGAACAGCCTTTTGGACTGTGTAGGAGAGGGAGAGGGTGGGGTGATTTGGCAGAGTGGCAGTGTAACATGTATGATATCATAAGTGAAATGAATCGCTGGTCTAGGTTCGATGCAGGATGTAGGATGCCTGGGACTGAGGCACGGGGATAATCCAGAGAGATGGTGTGGGGCGAGAGGGAGGAGGTGGGGGTCGGGATTGCGAGTTCATGTATACTCGTGGCTGATTCATGTCAATGTATAGCAAAACGAATACAGTATTGTAAAGCAAAACAAACTAAAAAATAAAAATTAATTTAAAAAAAACCACCATTTTCANGAATTCCATCACCTCCACTAGCTTTGTTCATAGTGATGCTTTCTAAGGCCCACTTGACTTCACATTCTAGGATGTCTGTCTCTATCTTTATCAAATAAAATACCATTTATTTCAATTTTAGAGTATATTCTTTCTGTTTAGTCTTAGCTGTCACGTGCTACATATTTAGGGTCCATAAATTATCAGGACTAGGAAAGCATTTTCATGTTATTTTCATTCAGATACTATGCTGAATTGATGAAATGAAGGTGAGGCTTAGAAAGCAAATGTACCATATTTCTGATGGTACATTTAAATAATATATTGAATGATTTATTTTGACCTGGCTCTCTTATTTATTATTTTTTACTTCTCCACTCATGTTTAAAGCAACTCATAATTACTGAAATACAGAATTTTTGTCATGAAAAGTTATTTTTTATTATGAAAATGAGCCCATTTTTAATGGTGTTTCAGAGTATAAATTTGAGCGAAAAGACTTGCACTGTACTCAGTCTCTCATACCCTTTGCGTTATATCACTGAATTCTTAGCACTTACTACCTGCCTGGAATGTAATGAACATTCAATAAATTAGCTAAACAGATGAAAGTATGCATCCTATAGACAAATTTGCCCAGGAGAAAAAAGGGGGGAGTATTTTTATTTTTAATGCTGTTTGTTATGGGTCAAATGAGTAATATCTATGACATTTTATCCTGATAGCTATTAGATCATTTACTGAATGTGAGAACAAAGGGCATTTCAGTGTTTTTAGTGTTTTGCTTTTGTTGTGAATATTGAATTCCTTTAACAAACTCTTTTTAGTCTTTCAGGATACAATCATTTAGTCACATTTTCAATTTCCTGATTCCTCATGGTCAGGGCAAAATGATATCCCTTCAGTCACACACAGACGCATACACACACATACACTTCATGTTTTTTAATTTGGACCAGTGGCACCTGAAATTTTGAAATTGACATGGGAAGTTGAAGGAAGGGAAAACCTGAAATAGATGGATTTGTTTTCCAGCCAATCAAATTCAGCCTATTTTAGACAAGGTATTGTGAGTATGGTTAAGAGAAGGAGAGGAAGAGAAATGAAAGAATGGGAGGGAGGACCCCACCTGCTTGTACTACTTAAAAGGTGTCAAAGCAGAAGAAATTTTGCTTTGGTCTACTCCATATTTTAAGACTCAAGCCAAGGTTGAACATGAATCTGTGGAAAAGTTCTTTTAAATTAAACTCAAGTCACTTGTAAAATAAAATACATAAAGTTTTCTTTTTTAATTAAGAGTTAGATTCTGTCTATATAATGAATAATGACTAAGAGATGCCAAAGTTCTCACAAAATTACCAGGAAATCCAGACAAATCCCTTTTCAATAAAAATGAGCACCACTGCTGTCTAACAAGGCCTTTTGGAAAAAGAGTAAGGAGGAGAAGTCTTGACTATAATTAAGGATAATGAAATTATCTATCAAAGCTAGCTGCATTAGATTATTTGACTTAAAGATTTTTGATACAAATATTTTCAATGTGAATTAATGCTGAGTACATGGCTTCCTATAGAGAGTATCATTTATCCAATAGATTATATTATTTAACTACCTTTGGAATTGTAATTGTTAAACTAAACCAAACTAAAAATAAAGAATACCACATGTGAAGCCATTCCAATGAATAAAAAGATTTCTGAGTGAACTAGCCTACTATTCACATTTGTTTATAGTTATGCTTCAGATATTATTTACCAAAATATTGACAGACTCCTGCAAGCACAATTTTTAAACACCTACCTTGGAGATTTCCAGAACCCTGGAAACATTTCTATTGGTTTAAAAAAAAAAAAAAAGCCCACAAAAGAACAATTAAAAAAAGCTTCTACTCAAGACTGGCTATAGCACAAATTAAAAGATTCTGTAAAGAGGATTTGAAACATGAATAGCTTTTGTTGTTCAGGAATTTCCAATTAACCTGTTCTTAAGAGTCTGCAAATTTAAACAAAAAGAAATTAAGTACTGAGTAGAGATTGTAAAATTCAAGAACAACAAAATATTCAACGATAGTGGCTTAGATTTGAAAGTTTGGGAAGCAGTAGAAAGTGCATGTTGATTTTAATACTATTGACCAACATAAAAATATATGGAACACAATGCATTTTAGTCAACAGACTAAAACATTTGCAATTAGCATCCCCCAAATCACCTGAAAAATGTTGGGGGGGTTAACATTTAATAAGGGAGTTTGACTAGATGATTTATGCTGCTGCTGCTACTTAGTTCAGTCGTGTCCGACTTTGTGCGACCCCACGCACTGTAGCCTGCCACGCTCCTCTGTCCATGGAATTCTCTAGGCAAGAGTACTAGAGTGGGTCACCGTGCCCTCCTCCAGAGGATCTTCCTGACCTAGGGACTGAACCCCGGTCTCCTGCATTGCAGGCAGAGTCTTTACCGCTGAGCCACCAGCTAAGCCAGATGATTTATGAGGTCCCTTATATAACTCATAACAGTAGTTCCTTCAAGAAGTATTTCAGTAGAAAGGAAAAAATAAATGCCGTCCTAGGAGGGAAAGATGTTGCCAGTGCTGACACCCTGCTCCACATCTCCTTGCCAGGTCAGTGCAGGTCCTCGCTCACCCATCTCAGGAATTCCCGTGTCTTGCTTTGCTGCTCTGCCTGAGGGCTTCCTGCAGCACTGTGAGAACTTGCTGGCTGCATACAGGAGTAAACCAGAACTACTGGGCTGAGGGGGCAGGGTGAGAGGTAAAATCACCAGGAGCAACCTTTAACTCCTAGGGCCTGTGGTGTCCTGGGAAAAAGCACACTACCTCTTCATCCGCTGGCAGGACAATTCTGAAGTCTGCTCTTCACTTCTCAGAGTGGGTGAGGGGGAAGACTTGAACCCCAGTTGCCCCCAGTAGTAAAGTGCTCAGTAACACACCCTTTAATGCCTCCTCCTCCTTCTCGACCTCATTGTCTCCACCTTCTCACTTGTGCTTTCTGAGATCAGTTGCTAGATAAACTACCTGCACCCTAAGTCCTCGTCTTGCACTCTATTTGGGGATAATCTAACAGAGTGATAGTGTAAATTATTAAACATGCTCAGAAAAAAAAGAAGAAACACAGGACAAGGACATTTAAGATGACAGAAGGAGGGGGAACGCGTGGGAGCCCATACCAGATGATTTTACTCTGTTACTTGCTCTGTTGAGTAACTGAAGAACAGTCATCCATCAAGATGGAGCAGCAGTTGGAGAGGAAGGAAATAGTTTGTGATCCTGAAAAGCATTGGGAAGGAATAGAGGAGCTGCTCTAGAAAATGTGCCAGAGTGTCACAATATGTGAATGAAAGGCTCATGGAATGGCAGAAAAAGTAGATCACATCATCCATATCTTTGGATTTTGTCCTAAGTTAAGTTACCCTTAAACACCTCAACTTGACTTTGCCACTTATGCTTTGATTTGCTTCTACTGATTCCATTCTCTACAGAGTGTGCAGAGGGATCTTTTCAAAATGGAAACCAGGTTGTGTTGATTGCTAGTTCAAGATCATTATTATTCTGAGAAATCCAATTCTTTCCTGCTCTTCTGCAATCTCACTGCCCTTCAGCCACCCTGACCTGCTCTCATCTCTCACATGCCAGAGTCATTTTTGCTATTGAGTCTGCCTGACATGCTTTCCTTACCCAACTTCCATCTGCTTTGATTAGTGCTGAATACATAGTAGCAAGCGTATTGTCAGGCACACTGTCTTAATACATATTTGCTGCATCCATAAATGAATAACAATACTAGGCTTTGGTTGATGGTGGATAAATAGTCATTTACTGAGGCACAATCTCTACATCATTTGATGTTTTACTAGCAAAGAGAAGTAGAGATTCAGGGAAAGAGACAGTAGTTATAATTTTGGATTTTGGACTGGGTAAACATATGTATGTATATAGGAGATCCTGGTTGATTCCTGGGTCAGGAAGATCCCCTGGAGAAGGGATAGGTTACCCACTCCAGTATTCTTGGGCTTCTCTGGTGGCTCAAGTGGTAAAGAATCCACCTGGAATGCAGGAGACCTCTGTTCAATCCCTGGATTGGAAAGATCCCCTGGAGAGGGCATGACAACCCAGTCCAGTATTCTTGCCTGGAGAATCCCCATGGACAGAGGAGCCTGGCAGGCTACGGTCCATGGGATCACAAAGAGTGAGACACAACTGAGCAATTAAGCACAGCGCACAACACAGCACATGTATGTATATCTATGTATCTATCTATATATGTTATAGTCTGTTTCTATCTATATGTATTATAGTCTGAGGTGTTCTTTGTGTGTGACACAGAAGTAGTCAGTTGGAGTCCAAGCTAAGCTGGCTATTACACCATGGATTGTGTGAAATGAGAGTGAGAGATGCTGATAGTAAAGATAACAAGCAGTTAAGGAGTTTAGAGTTAGTGTCAGATAGAGAAGTTATAGTTGGTACTCATTTAAGTGGGAAGCCCTTCCACATCAGTGAAGAAGCATGCTGAGAAAACTCAAACAGTAAATGTAGCATATTATTGTGGATAAGAAGATTGACATAAATGGAGTACAAGTTAGTGTTATAAAGAGATGTAACACAAGGACAAGGACAAATAGACAAGTTGGCTTGGTTAATGTAATACTCACGATGCAAGTAAAGCTACACAGAGATGGCTCAGCAATCCTAATTGCAAGGGGCTTTGGAGGGCAGCATATCAGGTTATCATATGCCAAAAATATTTCATTTCAGAGACTTTAGTTTTCTCATTAATTTTATCACTAATCCGTTCATTTTCAAAATGTATTTTCGGATTTCACATCAGGTTGACTTTAAAGCTTATAGGCAGATGAAGATTTCTTTTCCTAGCACTGAGTAAGGCAACTGATCCTATTCTGTGCTTAAGAGTGAAGCAAGCTTATGTTAGCTGTGCAAGCAGGATTATTAAATAACCAATTACTATTCAGACTGTGTTACATTCCTTAAAATTACTCGAGCAAGAGTCTTGAACTTGTTCAACCTGAACACTTCTGATACCCTCAGCCAAGTAGGGGATGTAAATTAGAGAGCTTCTGGCTTTACTAGGTGGAATCAAGCATATTTTCCTCCCTTAGGGCCCATGACTAATGACCCGAATTGTCTAAATTTCAAGAATAGTCAGGTCTCCAATGGTAAACTTGCTTCATCCTGTCTGCTTCTTTTGTCCCATGGTATCTGATGGTACCAAGGACATTTTGCATGCAAATTTCAGCAAGTTGAGATAATCCATTCAAAATGGATTTTCTTTCCATATTCTATGAGGAAATTCTATTCTATTCCAGACATCCTAGAAATGTTTTCGTGATAAAAGTGTCTCATTCTCAATGACACGTGGAAATTAGAGAAGTAGGTAATGGTTTTGTAACCAGGACACATGGGAGGAGGTCTAACTCCCATGCTTATTTGTGTACCTTTGAGGCCATCATTTATCCTCAGCGGCTCTCAGTTTTCACATCTAAAAAAGAATAGATCTTAAATGTTCTCACCACACACACACACACACACACACACACACACACACAAATGATAACTATGACAGGTGACAGATAAGTTAACCAACCTTAGTGTGGTAAACATTTCACAATATATACACATAGCACAGCATCATGTTGTATACCTTAAACTTTGTCTGTTGTTTAGTCACTAAGTCATGTCTGACTCTTGCCACCTCATGGACTATACCCCGCCAGTTTCCTGCAGCGTTATATGTCAAGTGTAACTCAACGAAGCTGAAAAAAAAAATGAAAAACTGGCTCATAATGATCTTTTCTCGACTACTTATAAAACATATAAGTGCAAAAAAGTAAAATGTAATGATACATATGAGTTACTTTTAATAACAATATTTTTAATAGCTGTGCAACCAAAATTCCTGGTCCAAGACCTTTTGTTAATTGACTATATAATTTTCAATCTAGTAAAATTTCTTTTCACTTGAGAGTAATATGAATCCTCTCAGAACACTGTATTGACTTCATTCTTAAAGGTTTTCAGGGTGTTGTCTTTATATTCTCAACATAAAATATTCTCTCTCTCACATAAACGATTCACTGTCTCTCTTGTCTTGCTAGGCTCCTTCTTTCTTTCTGGAATTTTCTGCTCTACTCATTTTGGTTCCCATCTTCAAAAATCTCTTTGAGTGTTCAAGCTAACACAGCACTTTTCCTAACTGCTTCAAATCCCACTTCATTCTGTGAACTTTCATTCCACATTATCATTTCTACCTAGTTTCTCAGTTAAATTACTTACTAATTATTTCTTATAGATTTTCTTTGATTCTTTATATAAAATTCTTGAGAGCATGTCTTATGTTTTGTTTTATATTTGTCTTTAAATACCCCAGGAGGTGTTCTCCATGGTTTTGATTCATTGCTTATGAAACAGTAAGCGCCAGATAATATATTTTAAATACTATATGACTAATATTGTGTCCATAGAAATATTTCCTCTGATGACCATATATTTCTTGCATTTACCTGTACTTCAGGCACAGTCACAAAATGAATGTCCCTTTACTATAATGCCTTTTGTCTAAGAGATGCCTTCATCACATTTGTATTAAAAATAAAATATCTTTCCCTTTGCTGATGATGGAAAAGTGTGTCATTTCTGGGTTTGACCATTGCATAGTATGTTCGAGCTTTCTGTCACTTGAGAAAAAGTAAATATATGTGGAGTTAATATCTCAGAAGAAAGTACCTGTTTGTTATGATTGCTAAAAATAACATGATGGCTTTGTATCATTTTCACTCGTTTGTTCAACAAATACTCAATAATAAGGATGAATCACAAAAGTCATGTTCTCATCATATAATCACTGATGATACTAAGGTTAAGTTTTGCCATGTATTTTTACTGTTTATGCTAACTGAAAGTGTGTGTTGTGCAATAAATGATTCCTGAGTTTCCAGTTGAGGTAGGTCTCCTTGCCAAAAATATTTGTAATATTCCTGTTTAGTGTTGTTATTAAGTCACAGAGTCTTTAGGAGAGCTTTATGAATTGGGCTGACTGGTCTGGCACAATTAATACAAATGCACCTCCCTCCCCTCCCTGGTTTGATCATTCTTCCCTGGGAATAGGAATCTGGGGATGTTGGGGTTATGCTCTCACATAAGTGAGTTAAAATGCAGATCCTATTAATAAAACTCAGATTTGACTTATTGAGTGAGACACTGTAGCTCAGTCAATAAGTATGAAATATACAGTATTATTTATTTTTATGTAATGCTTCTACATTTTATTTTCAATTTGTTATAATGCATTTTAGTTAGCAGTTTCTTATGTTACTTGTTTCTTTCCTTTCACTTTGTTTATGCTTTTCTGGTGTGATCTGGACTTTCATTTTACCAGGCACACTGCACAAGAGACTTTTATTTGCAAAATGATGAGTGCTAGAGGCAACTGTAGGTAGAAATACAAAATGTGAACATGCTAAAATGTTTTAACTTTTACTTACATGTTTCTTGGAGTAGTAGTTGAATTTTATTTTCAGAATTTTATTGGTATATATTCCAAATATACTATAAGAAATAGTAGAGGAAATCAAATATTATATTTAAATATTTCTAAGATATATTCTGTTTTTATTATATTTCATAGAATTACACTATGATGTTTATAGCATAACCTGTGTTTTACTGTTTTGAGGTATAAATTTGAAGACTATGGTATCACCATTGGCAAGTTATTCATCCACCTTTGAGACTGTCTACTGTCTCATCATTTAAAAATATCTAATATTCTATAAGAGACAGTTTACTTTTCCCATTGCATTATATAGGCATCATGTAAAAATGCATTGTGTACATGTGGTAACTGCTTTTAAGAAGAAAAAATGTCCATGAATCACTCTTGTAACATTTGAAATTAAATTCATTAACCAAAATAATACCCTGCTTCATCTTTTAAATTTTGCTTCCTTAGCATCTGGTCCTTAGTCTGTCTAATTGCATTATAATGGCTCTGTGTTTCAACAGATGCTAGAAGATTTTTTTTTCAAGGATGATAATTTTGTTTCATATTTTGGAATACTTGCTTTGCAATTGTCTCTCCTATTTACTAAAACCAGAAGGAGAACAAACCTGATTCTTTTTTCAACTGAAAAGCATTAAAAGTTCAACTTTGTTCAAAGATCAAGAACTCTAATTTTTCACATTAAAAATGATTTCTTCCCAATTACTTTGTTGAGTACTGCACTTCTGGTTCGGAGATCAAAAGTAATGACTAGTGAAATGGCTGATAGAATGTCTAGAATATTTTTTTTGTGTGTGTATGTAGTTAATATTCTTACTTTTAAATGTTGAATGAATTATATTTTATCAGCACAATGCAATGAGCTAATTTCTTGTGATTATAATAAAGTCTTATGAGGAAGAGTCCATTTCTTAAGATAGATAGTCATAACTCAGGGAGACTATGGTTAAGTTATACCATAAGGATCCTTTAGCATATTTTATCACATCTTATTTTTTCTTCATCAGAGATAGGCTGATATATTACCTGTTATGCTGCAAATTTGTTATTGTTACTGAAAAAGCGCATTTTCTTCTTCAAAAAATTATCTATTAATGTCTTTGACATTAATAATCAGCATAGTGTTAGTCGCTCAGTCATATCCAACTCTTTGCCACCTCATGAAGATTTCCCAGGCAAGAATACTGGAGAGGGTTGCCATTCCCTTCTCCAGGGGATCTTTCAGACCCAGGAATTGAACCCGGGTCTCCTGCATATCAGGCAGATTCTTTACCATCTGAACCACCAGGGAAGCCCAATAAGCAGCATAGTGTTGTGAAATATCTTTGAAGTTTTCTAATTTTAGAAATAACTTGCAGAAAGTTAAAAATAGAAAGTTTAAACTTTCAGTTTAATTCTGAAATAGTGGAATTATTATATGACATTATAATATTATATATATGTTCCATATATTATATCTATTTGGCAACTGTTTGAGGTGTTCATTTTCTAAGGTTGTTTTTTGTAATAATATTCCAACTTGTAGTATTGTTGGAATTGTGTCATTAAAACACACTAAGAGAAATGTCATTTGTCATTTTGTTTATCCTCTAATTTTGATTTAAGCTGAGCAGTAGGCTATGGTTATACCAACTATTGAAAATAAAACTGATCAAAAATGAAAAAATTAATCTTAGATTATTGGCTTATATGAATCAGCCAGCAGGCAATTGGGAAGCATCCAAATGATAGGCTCATTTTTCTCCCTGAGCATTGAGCAGGATTCCTAATAGAATAAAGAAATAGCCACAAGTCAGGAATTGGAACTTTGTGTTTTTTTCACATTTACTATCTAATACTGGAATGCCCTTCAACGTGCCACTTAATATTGTTGGTGTCAGAGCCTTCCACTTGAAAGGCTGAAATTAGTGATATGTCTCCTCTCCCACTTTTAAGATATACAGTATTGTAGAGCTGGCTTAGATTCTGTGCTTAGCATTTTAAGCTCCGTGGGAAATGATACTGAGTATCAGCACAGTATCAGTTGTATTAGCAATATCTTTATGGGTGTCTCTTGGCTTAGGGGAAAGTAGAGAAAAATACAGCAAACACAAATTGCTTAGTCACAGATGCTTTTTAATTTTAACATTCAAGATTCTGTGTCAAAACCAAAGAATATACACGGCACCCTGTATGGCAGCCACTGACAAACTGAAAATACCCGAATTACTTCATGTGTTGTGATGTGGTAAAGGCAATGATAAGATCTGCATTCAAAACATGACTCAGCCACCATTCCATAAACTTTGTGGAACTTTTCTGAACTGAAAAAACAAAAATAAACAAATCAAAAAACTCTGCCCTTAAGACCATGGAGTCAAATGACAGGACTCTTAATCTAGAGTCCACAAAGCAGGATAGGAGAAAAATTGCACCTTTATTGAAACTTTAGCTGAAAATTAGCATTTTCCCCCAACTCTGAAATTGGGCAACACAGTACAGTATTAGCAGTGTCTGTGAATTTATAACCAATATTGTTATCCACAACAACTAGGATTTGATATATTTCAAAAGGTCATTTATATTCACTACTATTTTGTACTTTTATTAATTATTATACCTTCAGCCAGTGTATTAATAATAACATATCATATATTCCCATGTTTTATATTTCATAACTATAATATAATTAATTTCCTTCCTATCCCCATATGATTTTTTTATTTTATGCATTTAAAACATTCTGGGAAGTGTTCCATATGCTCCACCAGATGCCAGAGGGATCCATAGCACAAAAATAGTTAAGAACATCATGTCTAGAAGAGACACGGGCAAATGCGTATAATACCATGGTACAGAACAATAATAGAGACACATGCCAGATGCTATGAAATTGGGCAGGACTCTACCAGCCCCGAGGCCTTGGACAGTGTTTGATTTGGTCTGGAAGCAAGTGTAATAATTTCACTAGTGGTAACGTGTGAGAGAGGGTATTCTGAAAAAGAGAAAAGTAGGTGCAAAGACACCTTGTGAGAACATGCAGGCCCAGGGAACAGAGAGCAGCTTAGTATGACAGTGTAAATAATGTCTCTCTCTTTACTGTTTGGGGGGTGTCCTGTGTTGTTTCCATTTATCAGTCTGTAGAATTCTGTTTGCCAAGTCATTTTTATTAATCATTAGTGAGGAGAAACTAGGCTCTGACTTTTTATTTGAACTGACCATATTTTATAAAGAGTAACATCGGAGACAACAGCAGGGAACATCAAAGAAGAGATCAAAGCCCTGTCAGCTCTTTCAATCTCTCATTATTTCAATCAATATCTACCTGTAATCGGGGGAGGAAAAGATGAATCTGTTTTACCTTCCCAATTTATCATCGTGTTTTCAGACAATGATCAGTCGCTTTCTGGTCTATGGGCTGTAATTGGTTACCATTAAATTTCAAGAGACAGAATCACATAACTAGAATAATCTTTTTAAACACCCACAGGGTCAGTCTTCACTGATAATGGTCAAAGGAGGCTTTATTTGCCATGCCCAGACTTTCTAAATTGTCCTTTATCTGGCTTTCTGGAAGAAATGTTGAAGTGACTATCTAGGTGATAATGGAGTTCTCCAGACAAGCAGCCATGATTTCAAGAAAGTAAAGGAAAAAAAGCAGACTGGAAGACACAACGATGAACTAAGATAATCTGTTTAAACTGTTCCCTCTCTCTGGACAATTTTGCTAGACAACTCCTTGTTGAGTAAGAAGGTTCTTTCTTTGTCTTCTCTTTTTTTTTATTGTAGTAAGAACACTTGATGAGTGTTTCCAGGTGGTCTTTGGTAAAGAATTCACCTGCCAATGCAGGAGACAAGGGTTCGATCCCTGGGTTGGGAAGATCCCCTGGAGAAGGAAATGGCAACCCAGTCCAATATTCTTGCCTAGAGAATTCCTTGGAAAGAGGAGCCTGGCAGGCTATATAGTCCATGGGGTCACAGTGAGTTGGATATGACTCATGAGGCTGAGCATGCATGTAAGAACACTTAATATGAGATCTATCCTCTTCCCAAATACTTAAGTGCCCAATGCAGTCTTGTTAACTATAGGTACAGTGTTGTGTTGTAGATCTCTAGAGCTTATTCATCTTGCTTAACTGAACTTTATGCCCATTGAGTAGTAACTCAGTTCCCTTTTAGCCCAGCCTCTAGAAACTGCCATTCCTCTCTTTGATTCTGTCAATTTGTCTACTATCAGTTCAGTTCAGTCACTCAGTCGTGTCCAAATCTGCGACCTCATGGACTGCAGCATGTCAGGCTTCCCTGTCATCACCAACTCCTGGAGCCTTCTCAAACTCACATTCATTGAGTCAGTGATGCCATCCAAACATCTCATCCCCTGGAGAAGGAAATGGCAACTCTGGGATTTTGACTACTATAGATACCTCATAGGTGGAATCATGCAGTATTTGTCTTTCTGTGACTGACTTATTTCACTTAGCATAATATCTTCCAGCTTCCTCCATGTTGTAGCAAAGGGCAGGATTGCTTTTCTTTTTTAAGGCTGAATATTATTTGATTTTATATACACTGCATATCAGGGCTTCCCTGATAGCTCAGTTGGCAAAGAATCTGCCTGCAGTGCAGGAGACTCCAGTTCAATTCCTGGATTGGAAGAATTCTCCAGTATTCTTGGGCTTCCCTTGTGGCTCAGCTGGTAAAGAATCTGCCCACAATGTGGGAGACCTGGGTTCCATCCCTGGCTTGGGAAGATCCCCTGGAGAGGGAAAAGGCTACCGAGCCAGTATTCTGGCCTGGAGAATTCCATGGACTATATAGTCCATGGGGTCGCAAAGAGTCTGACATGCCTGAGCGACTTTCACTCGCATACCACATTTGCTCTATCCAAGCATTTGCCAGTGGACATTTAGGTTATTAACCCATCTTGGCTATTGTGAATAGTAATAAAAATAACTTGGGAGTGTAGTTATCTCTTCAAACTCTTGATTTCAGTTCTTTTGGATAAATACCCAGAAGTTGTTTGTTGAATCATATGCTAATTCTATTTACTTCCACACTGTTTTTCATACTCACTATACCAATCTACATTCTTACCAACATTGTACAGTTTCTCCACATTCTCCCCAGCCCTTGTTGTCTTTTGTTTCTTTGATAATAGCTATCCTGACAGATGTGAGGTGATGTTTCATTGTGATTTTGATTTGTGTTTCACTGATGATTAGTGATATTGAACATGTTTTCATATGCCAGTTAGCCATTTGTATGTATTCTTTGAAGAAATATCTGTTCAAGTCATTTGCCCACTTTTCAATTAGGTTTCTATATACATTTTTTGGTATTGAGCTGCAGTTATTCTTTATATATTTTAGAGGCTAACCCCTTGTATGTACATAATTTGCAAATATTTTCTCCCATTCCATAGGGTTCACTTCTTAAACAACTCTTCCAATAATTCTCTGTAAGACTATTTTAACTGGCCTTGCTTTCAAATCTGAATCTTCAGAGACCTGAATGGACACTAGTTGACCAGTTTAAAATTGCATTTGAAGCTAAATGCTGCTGCTGCTGCTAAGTCGCTTCAGTCGTGTCCGACTCCGTGCGACCCCATGAATGGCAGTCCATCAGGCTCCTCCGTCCCTGGGATTCTCCAGGCAAGAACACTGGAGTGGGTTGCCATTTCCTTCTCCAATGCATGAAAGTGAAAAGTGAAAGTGAAGTCTCTCAGTCGTGTCTGACCCTTAATGACCCCATGGACTGCAGCCCACCAGGCTCCTCCGTCCATGGGATTTTCCAGGCAAGAGTCTGGAGTGGAGTGCCATTGCCTTCTCCGTTGAAGCTAAATAGTTATCTGTAATTTCCTCAATAAGCATGTTTATTTTTTTTAAGTATTTGAAGTGAGGAAATTTAATATTCCAGAATGAAATATAGCACACCAAAATACATAACACATTTACTTGCAGTCATACAGGCCATAATTAGACTCCTTTTGTATCACTGGTAGTATAAATTGGATATATATCTACTTTATTAAAATTTTAATTTGCCAATAAAGTTGATAATATAATCATGAATATAATTTTAAAGGTATGAGCCTTAAAATTTAACAGACTTAGGTTTAAGTCACTTCTTAAATGTGTAATCCTGTATAAAATTTTCAGCTATCTGAGCTTCAGTTTTCTCATCTGTGAAATTGATCTGAAAAAATAGTAAAATTAATATAGGGGCTAACTGTACTGAAATGTACATTTGATAGTTTTTAAGTGCTTCAAAAATAATAGTCATTCTAATTGCTTATTGTCATTAATGAAGCCTTACTAGTTTTATTGTTTGTAAAACACTTTATTATTGATATAATAGCCAGCCTAATTTTGCTTCTTAACAAATAAATCAACTTGGCTTTCTTCCTTTACTTTTATATAAACAATTTTTTTTAAAAAAGTCATTATTTTCCATCAATAAAAATGTTATTTTATTAAATTTGGAGGTTAACTTTGTTTAAGAAAAAAAGATTTCCAGATAGAAAGATATATTCTGAAATTCAGATGCATTTAATTTAAATTTATCATTAATTTCTAAAGACACTGGATTTATGACATGAATCCAATGATTATAGTTTTTGATAAATGAATGAATGAATAAATGATTCTTTAGGAACCTGACTCTCCTTCACTACAGTTAATGCTTCCTTTAACATGTTACAAATTCTGTTGCTTTGTTCTCATTTCTATTATAAATGCAATTTTGTTATTTTGCATATGAATCACCATGGATAGATTCATAATCAATATAGAGTTTTAAATAATCATTACCATGGAATTTATACTACTCAAGTGTCATTTCCCTCAGTTGGAGTTTATGGATTTCTAAATTAAAAAAAAAATGTTGATTTAAATTTAGTGTCACTACTCCCCTATACTATTTTCATATCCTCTGCTGCCTTTTCTTATAAACTTCGTTAAATATATCTTGACAGCAGTTGGTATTTATTCCTGCCCCCTTGGCATTTATGATACTTTTATCTTCGTTTTGAAGGCTTTCCTTTTGATGCATTTTGAGTTAATCCCTTCTTCTACTATGACATCTACATGACTGTGGCCAAACTTTTTAGCCACTTGCTGCCATAAATGGAAAACCACCATAGCATGACAGGAGGCAGGCTGCAAGGATGATCATACCAAATGTAGCTAACTCCCTGTGAATCTATATTTCTCCCTGAGTTTCAGGGTCTCAAGTAACTAGATAATTTTACATTTTTAATGCCTGTCAGCTCCAACAGGATCTGATAAGCAAGTAAAATTTCTATTAGAAGTTAATAGGCTATACAGTAGGATCTTGTTGGTTATCCATTTTAAATATAGTGGTCTGCTCAATGATATATGGCAGCCTGGATGGGAGGGGAATTTGGGGTAGAATGTATACATATATACATATAGACAGCATATTAAAAAGCAGAGACATTACTTTGCCAACAAAGGTCTGTCTAGTCAAGGCTATGGTTTTTCCAGTGGTCATGTATGGATGTGAGAGTTGGACTATAAAGAAAACTGAGTGCCAAAGAATTGATTTCTTTCCATTTTGAAATGTGGTTTTGGAAAAGACTCTTGAGAGTCCCTTGGACTGCAAAGAGATCCAACCAGTCCATCCTAAAGGAGATCAGTCCTGGGTGTTCATTGGAAGGACTGATGTTGAAGCTGAAACTCCAATATTTTGGCCACCTGATGTGAAGAGCTGACTCATTTGAAAAGACCCTGATGCTGGGAAAGATTGAGGGCAGGAGGAGAATAGAGTTGGACTATAAAGAAAACTGAGTGCCAAAGAATTGATTTCTTTCCATTTTGAAATGTGGTTTTGGAAAAGACTCTTGAGAGTCCCTTGGACTGCAAAGAGATCCAACCAGTCCATCCTAAAGGAGATCAGTCCTGGGTGTTCATTGGAAGGACTGATGTTGAAGCTGAAACTCCAATATTTTGGCCACCTGATGTGAAGAGCTGACTCATTTGAAAAGACCCTGATGCTGGGAAAGATTGAGGGCAGGAGGAGAAGGGGATGACAAAGGATGAGACGGTTAGATGGCATCACTGACTCAATGGACATGAGTTTGGGTGAACTCCAGGAGTTGGTGATGGACAAGGAGGACTGGCGTGCTGTGGTTCATGGGATCGCAAAGAGTGGGACATGACTGAGCGACTGAACTGAACTGATACGTATGGCTGAGTCCCTTTGCTGTCCACTTGAAACTATCACAATGTTGTTAATTGGCTATACTCCAATATCAAATAAAAATTTTTAAAAGAATTAAACAAGGAAATATATCTGAAATCATGATTGATGTTGTTAGGGGAAGCCAAGTGAAGGCAGTAGAGATGTTCAAAATGTGCAAATCATGAGGAATAAAGAATATTGAAGAAATAGAATAATGAGGAACACTTCTGAGTCTTTATTGTTTGGCCTTATATGATTTCTAGCAAATAATTTAATGCAAAATAGTTCATAGAATAAATAATAAGTACTTACTATGTACAATTTCCTGAGAAATATGAATGTCTGTAATATTACAAGCTTCTCCCTGGAAGAATAGACATTTTAAAAAGTTGCAACTGGAGCTATGAATAAGGTATTAATATAATAACTTTTATCTACTGTTCCCTTTGGTTTTAGGGTAGGGGAAAAGAGATTAAACATTTAAAAATAGGTTACCTTTTGAATTTATATTTAGCTCTGATGATTAGAAGAAGATTCACCTTTGAGGTTAAAAAGTAGATTCTGGTCTCTTGAGAGTGTTCAGATTGTCTTTGAGAATAACCACTATTTTAGACATTGACTTTTATTTCCCTGGGCTGTGAATTTTAGCCAGTTTTATAAATTCACTTTTCTTATGTAGACCTCTGTAATTGAATTACGAGTGATTCAATACCTAAAGACAAAAGTTTTGTTCTAATACAAAAATGCTATGCTCTTATTTAAAAATACAAACAGTTATATAGTTCTGGTCTAATATAAAACTTTATATTTAAGTGTGCTAACTCATTTAGATTTATATAGTATGATCAGATGCTAGGAGGAATTTATCTGTGAGAGGAGTCTTTTAAGTAAGTCAATAGTGTATTCATGTTTCAAGAAATTATATAAACTCTTAATGAGCACTATCAATTCTTCTTTTGTCAAAAGATATTGATATTCTGCTCTTACTCTCATTTATATTGTTTCTTAATGATGTAATTAATCATCCATTACAATCACCTAATTTGAATTACAATTTTATTCTTAGGAAAAAATAATTCAAGAGATAATGACTTGCTACTTAAGATCTTTTTAAATTAATTATTATTAATTTTATTTACTTAAACTTACTACTTAAGATTTTTAAAATTATTTTTATTACTAATTTTATTTATT
>SJXQ01011303.1:196617-206910 GCA_006408695.1 Aepyceros melampus
GCATTACTCTTTTAGCAATTCCTTGCATTTCTGAGTCCATACTTTTACATGTAATGGCTCAACAATATATAGCAAAATGAATACAGTATTGTAAAGCAAAACAAACTAAAAAATAAAAATTAAAAAAAAAAAGACTTAAGTAATTGTACTTCTCTTTGAGCCTGCTATAGAAATACACTGAAACAGTGCAAGACTAAAAGTTAATTTTAAAAAGAAACTAAATTAAAGTCCAGAATTTGTAGGAATTCTGGTCATATTTGATATCATGATGCTATAGGAATGACTTCCCATGATTAATATTACTGAAGTTTTTTCTTATATGCTACATTTTAAGAACTGTCATTAGTTACTAGGCACCCTCATCCCTTTGTCCTTCACAAAAAAACTCTGACTTTCTTCAGATATCCAGCCGTACTATTTGGTAGTAATTTTCAAGGGAGAAAGGACACTACCCCGTAGTCACAGGAAATGAATCATACTTTGTTTATTCCATTTATATGTTCCCATATCTTTTGCCATTTATAGATTTAAGTATGGAATGGGATATATTTGGGGCTCATAAACCATGAGACAAGTTTTTTCTTCTTATGACTGAAAAAGGATCACTTAACAAGTATATGGTTGTATTTCAGTTCAAGACAGATACATAGTATGTATATGTGCATATATATATATATAAATTATACATGTATCTACATATTGATAATATATACATCATAATATGTAACCCCAAGTATAGAATGTCTACTGATTCATCTATGACTCAGTAAGCATTACTGACTTATATTAGATAGTTAGAATAGACTCTGAATCTGAAGAAATATACAATGTATAGTAACATGTTCTAGTTGTACAGGTAAGGCATTCATAGAAATAAATGACTATTATTATTTGTTCTCTCACCTTGGAAAGACTTTAATCCTAGCATTGAATATAATACTTTTTGAAAAATAAAATCTCATTTCCTAAGAAGTTATTTGATGAGAAAATATTTGAAAAATTATGTGATGAGAAAAAATTAACTGTACAAGTACTTAATTAGAACCTTGTCAAATAACATCCTCTTTTAATTACTTGAAATCCAATATATTATACTCAGTGAAGTATAACCCCTGAGTTTTTAAAGCAGAATATTAAAATAAAACTGTTAGGCTTCTAGAGTAATATCCCTTCTTTGAGAGTTTCTTACGTAGAAAAATTTAAGAATATGCTATTGAAATACAGCACATTGTCTGAAAATTATATAGAAAATAATGTGTAACCAAGACAAGGAAGTAATAAAGGGAATACTCTTTTGTTTCAAAGAGAAAAAAGGCCTATCGTGATGCACAACATGTTCAAACTAAATTAAATATGACCCTTAGAAATAGTCTATGGAGTCCTGTGAATCTAGAGAAAAACGGCTGTTTTACTGTCGTAGAAAAGTTTAGGACGTTTGGATTTGATTTCAGACTTGGACTTGAACCTCTAATCTCAGCTTTAAATAGTTCACAATAAACATTGAAAATCTCTTTTGAAACTTTAATCAAAGTAGAAAGATAATTCAAGTACTAAGGTGATGGAAAAGTAAATCTATAGTATCTGAAACATCTTCAATTACCTTAATTTGAGTCACTTTAAAAATAGACTGGTTTACTAAAACAGAAAAACATAATTTAACTTATGAGTATAACCCAAAGAAAAAAGGAAGGAAGGAAGAAGAAAGAAAATATGACAATACCGTTTTTTCTCATGTGTATCATTTACTTCCTCCATTTCAAGAAAGGGAATAATCATTTATTGATTCAGACGTACTGAGTGCTCAGGACATGCTGTCTCATGAAATATCTATTAAAAGTAAATCTATAGTATCTGAAACATCTTCAATTACCTTAATTTGAGTCACTTTAAAAATAGACTGGTTTACTAAAACAGAAAAACATAATTTAACTTATGAGTATAACCCAAAGAAAAAAGGAAGGAAGGAAGAAGAAAGAAAATATGACAATACCGTTTTTTCTCATGTGTATCATTTACTTCCTCCATTTCAAGAAAGGGAATAATCATTTATTGATTCAGACGTACTGAGTGCTCAGGACATGCTGTCTCATGAAATATCTATAATAGCCAGTTGACGGAGTTTCTCTTACCCCCATTTTGTTGATAAAGATACCAGGCTTCACAGAGATTAAGTAATTTACACAAGATTTTATAGTTACTAAGTAGAAACATCTAGACTTAAATCTTGATCTAATCTAAAAATTCTATTTTTTTAGCTTTATTAAGACAATAACAATACTATTGCCAATGTAATGTATTTAAGAATGTATTTTTCTTTAAATGTAAAACCAAACAAATGTACAGATAAACAGCACAATCTCTAACAAGGCCCCTTTAATATAAGAATTTCAAAACAATGTTAAATTCCCCTCACAAATTACTCTTGAGGGTCTCATGTTAGTCTCATGACTATAAAATATACTACTGCTTTTTCTTTCCCTTCCTGCTGCTGCCGAGTTGGCACACACTGACCATCCTATCTATGGGTCATATCTGTTTTTTTGTTTTGTTTTGTAGTGTCTACTTTTATTTATTTATCTGTTTGGTAGCAGGCAAACTCATAGTTGCAGTATGTGGGATCTAGTTCCCCGACCAGGGATGGAACCCAGACCGCCGGCATTGAGAGCTTGGAGTCTTAGCCACTGGACCACCGGGAAAGACCCTAATCCCCACACCCTCTCTCTGGATTATCCCCGTGCGTCAGTCCCAAGCATCCTGCATCCTGCATCAAACCTGGACTGGCGATTCGTAAACCAAGACATTTCCCAGTTGTTGATGAGATTTTAGAGGAAGTAAATTTAACATGAAAATATTATTATTGATAGATTACCATGGTAATTTATCCACATGTATGTTTTTAAATAATTAGTGAAATTTTTATATGATACACATATAATTCCATTAATAAACAGTTGTTGATTTTTGCTTATTGCTTGTTGTTTTCCTTTTTAGCATAAAATATATGGTATTTAAAGGAAAAATTTAAAGTACAATTTTAAAATGGGGAAAATACCACCCATATCTAACAGATCTTATTTCCTAAACATTTTTGGCCTAAACATTTTATTGAGATATAATTGACATATAACATTATATTAGTTTCAGATGTAGAATTGAATGATTGGCTATCAGTATCTATTGCAGAGTGATCACACACTTATGTCCAGTTAACATCTATCCCATACATAGTTACAAAATATCAGTGGGGGTTTGTGCTGAGCATTCTTAAGATCTATGCAATACAGAATTATTAACTAGAATCACCAGTCTGTCAAGGTGAGAAACATGCAGCATGCAGAAAAGGGTAAAAGATGAGAAGAGAGGGATAAGTTACAATCGTGTGTTCAGGGTTGAGAGAAAACAGTGGCAAGATATAGATGGTGCTAGGAACAGTAAGATGCCATTACCCAGCCCTAGGCATGAAGAGGTAGAGAGAGAACATTTATTAGAACCTGGAGACAGAGTAACCTTCTAGATAGATACTGTTTTAGACAACACAGGGTAAGAAGATAGCAAAGGTATAATATAAAAATTTTAAATATTGGAGATAACTAATTATAACACTAATGTAAACTTCACCAGGTGATCACTGTCATAATAATAGTTCTAGAGTTCTTTCTGAATGATCAGTTCATTTTTATATCCCTTTCAAAGAATATAAGAGTGGAGGTATCAAAAGATAACGAACCCAGAACATAAACTTTTATGTGTTTGGTCATGGAATGAGACTGGACTATTTGAGACTGTCTTTATTTGACTATTTTTAGATTGGGTTGGTTATTGAGAACTTCATTTTTTTCTGCCTCTGTTTGGAGCAGACTAAAATACCTGTGCTAATAGCTCAAGGAAAAGTTTTAAAAGAATTTAAAAAAAATACTGTGTTCTACAGATATTCCTGAGGTGATGTATCTCAAAATGATAGTTCATAATTTTTTTTTTCACGTACAGCTTATTTTCTCAACTAAGGTATGAGATTCTTAAGACCAGATATTGTAATTTATATTTGGGGGGTTTCTTATAGCTTACAGAGCACACAGAACAGTTCTGAGACCAAGCTAGGTAATTTCTTGTCATTTTGACTCCACTGGTAAAATTTATACTTATTGATTCTCAGGATATTGAAAATGTCAGATGTTATAATTTATTTATGGATCTTTCTGCATTTGACAGCTGCAATGCTCTGGGCTAAGGCTGCTGAGAAGGGTCACCTGTGTGCTTGCAGTTTGTATAGTGATGTGGCTGCTGTAAACTTTCCTTGAAACTTAAAGAAACATTGTCTCCAGATTGTAGCATGTCTTTATACAGAGTATAGGGTCCCTCTGAGACACTTTAAATCATGGATGTAAAAAGAACATATTAAAAAAGCATTATTTTGAAACATAGCTTTACTTTACCTACCTCTGTAAAATCTCTAAAGTCAGAGAACAGATTAAAATAGGCATTCACAAAGAGCTTCCTTGTTCATCTATTTAAGTCTCTCAAAAATTCTAGAAGTCATCTCTGATTGAGCATTCTTTAGGGGCAACCATAAATTTAGAGCTGTTAAAATAACTTACAGATTTATATTAGATTTCCATTCTCTATCCAGTCTTCTCTTCTGGATACCTTGAAAATATATGTGATAAGTAAGTAAATCATGATTGATTTCTAACCATCTGTCAGCATTTCAAGATGGCTTGGGAAACATTCAGTGCATAAATTGATGCTGTTACTCACACCAAATATGTTCCTTTAACAGGAAAGCAAATTTCTGATAATAAGAAAATTTAAGTATGGCAGGTTTATGTTCCTGAGGTAGTGAAAATGGCCCCCTCAAGTTTGGGCACTAAAGAAAAGAGAGTTATAAATAAATAAATAAAAGTTTCTATTTCATTGCACTGGCACTCTTGGTTCTTGATATAAATTGCGTATAACTTAGTAAAACTGCCTGGACACACAACTTGGGTGGTGACTAACATCAATAGTCTACATTTTAGGTTCCCTTGAAATAGTTCTGCTTGCTTGATAAAACCATAACAAGGGATATAAAGACATTGTTTTAATATGTTGAGTAGACTATTTATATGAACAACAACATTCCCATAAAAGGCTCATCTATAAGTGCTAACATTGTGTTGCTTACGATTTCTGTGTATTCACATCACCAGTGTGACTGTTGCTTGACTCGGCAGAAGTAATGAAATTTTTAAAAGTATTTCATGAGCAAATATATCCATTACCAACATGTACATATTTGCAGTTTAGCAAGTCATTTACTTTTGTTTAAATATATAAAGCTTTGGTGTCTCTGTGTGTGTGTGTGTGTACATAGGAGGGTTTTGCATATATAATTTTTAATTTACATATGTGTGTGTACATACAAAGTAAAATTTTCATTATCTTTTAGAAAGTAAATATATATATACTTCATATATTATTCTTTGTCTTAAATATTTAGTTATTGATCTTTAAACAACCAAATTTAGTTTCATAATAAAGAATAATACAAAATTGGAGCATATTATTTTCATTTTAATTATTTTACTAGTTAAAAATTCTGACTGCCTCTTTAACTTCAAATCTATCCTGCTTTCCTGAAAATGCCTTTGACACTAGCCACACAAAATTTCTTGTTATTTTCTTAAATGTATTGTGCAGTTTCATACAGCACATGTATATTTCCCTTCCAGGGATTCCTTCCCACGCTGTGCCTTAGCATTCTTTTTTCTTCTAGTCTAACATAGATCCCCCTCTCTGTTTTCCTTCTTCTGCCACCTTGACACTTGTCAAGTCAGCCTGAAAGGATTGGTTTGCTTCTCTCAAAAGAATATATGTTCATCAGCAGCAGAATCTGGAACTATATTCATAGTTCTCAAATCTTGCACAGGCCCTGGTGTAGAGCAGTTAAACAAGTCAGAGCAGTTGAATGAATGAAGAAATGAACAGAATGATAATTATGTGTAAGCAAAAAGTCAAATGATCAATCTTTATGTGAGCAAAAGGTGGTTGTTAAGATTGCAATTAAATCTGAATATGAAGATGGTACTGTGTTAGGAATAATGCATTTAACACATTTTCGATGTTTCTGTTATGAAAGCACCCCATCATCATGCAATCAGAATCTGCAAACATTTCTTTTGAGGTGTGTGTAAACTCATGGCAAATTTATGTTCCTTCAGTATTTTAGATGTTCTGAACTTTCAGAAAAATTCAACGTAATGTTTGAAATACATCTTTAAAATATTAATGTTTTATTGATTTCATTAAGATATTTAGAGGGTTTTATTATTAATATATATGTAATCATCAGAACTGAAGACAATTCAAGGTTATGATATAGTTTGTAGGGTCCTAGTTATTATCTGTACCTTTTCATAGCCAACAGGAAATAAGGTTTTGTTCAGAATAATTTACCCTTGTTTTATATGATGTCAGCCAAAACATAATGTAGTAAAACAATCTTTCTACGCTTTTACAATACTTGAATTCCATTACAGTGCTCATTACTTTGTTTTTCTCCAATGTCTTCCACAAAGATTTAGATACATTTTCTAGTAATAACATGTGCACCAAACTTAACAACAAAGAAGTAGAAAAACTATAGACTGGAGCTATACTTGTGTGCAGATAGGTTTATTCATTCAAATATTTATGGAAGACTCGGGACATAAAAGGCACTAGTTGCTGGAGTATGGTGGTAAGAAAAAAACACCAACAATAACAAAGCAAAAGCTATAAACATGGTGTCTCTTCTCATGGAAATTACTGTCAGTAGGGATGACACATAGACACATGTTTGAATTTTTACAACATAAAGTAGCTCAGTTAAGATCATATCACAAAGAGATCACATGTAGACTGTGAGCATCCATTGGGAAAGGACTCTTGAGTTGTGATCTAAAAGATGAGTAATGTTAACCAAGAGGAGATGAGGGAAGCTCATTCTACTGGAGTAAAGACCTTATGGAAAGTTCCTATGGTGGGAAATAGCAAAAAGAAAGAGAAAAAAAAAAAAAAAGACCAGGGTATCTAAATCTAAGAAAATGATGATACTATAGGAAGATGAAAAACTAGGCAGAAACCTTTCCATGCCAGGTCTTACAGACCATGCTGAATATCCTAGGCATCTGGATATCTACCTTAAGGACAGCAGAAACCTGCTCAAGAATTGTGAGCAAACATGAGTTGATCCTGTTCATGTACCACGTTGTTCTTCTAGGTAAGGTGTCAAGAGCGTACTAAAGGGGTCAGAGGCAGTAGCAGAAAGTTTGACAGTTACTTTTACAGGAATTCAAGCAAAAGAGGTTGGTGGTGGCTTGGGTTAAGAGTGGTGATTACGAAGATGGCCAGTTGACTTCAGACTTCATTCTGAGATTCTTGGTGGCCAAAGAAAATGGATAAGATCAAATCTATTTTTTTTATATAAAAGAAATTTCTTCAGGAAAAGAGATTTCTTTCCAATAATTCTTTCCTATATCTACAGAAGTATTTGTCTCACTTGTGATTTTATTTTACATATTTCACTACATATATAGATATATATGTATGTGTGTATATGTATATAAACACACACACATATATATGACACATATAAGTAAAATAAATTTCATAATTTGTACTATACATCATCGTGTTATATAGAGAGTCATAAAGATTTAATTGAGTATTGAAATATCAAGCAGTTCAAATACTTCTGTAATTCATTCATAAACTAGCTTTCCTGGGATTAAATGGACCCCTGGTTAAGTATCCCTGCTTTCAAATATCTTGATGACATTGTGAAGAGACAGGAAGACAGAAAAACATAAATAAAAAGATAAATAGGATTATGAGTGCTTTGCTGAAATCTTCAAAAATATCATGTTTCAACTATAAATTTTAATTCATAGTTTAAATACAGATATTATATTCACATAAATGTGTGTTGCATGGACTTCCCAGGTGGAACTAGTGGTAAAGAACCCACCTGCCAATTCATGAGTACTAAGAGACGTGGGTTCAATCCCTGGATCAGGAAGTTCCCTTGGAGGAGGGCATGGCAACCCACTCCAGTATTCTTGCCTGGAGGATCCCATGGACAGATACCCTGGCAGGCTACAGTCCATAGGGTTGCAAAGAGTCGGACATGGCTGAAGCACACACAAGCACATATGTTGTATATATATGTGTGTGTGTGTGTGTGTGTGTGTGTATATATATATATAGTGTGTGTGTACATATGTATGCATTGCATATATACTTGTGTGCAAGCCTTTGTTGTCACACACACATGCATAGTTTTACGATTTCTCTGTCCTGAACTGAGAATTGGGGAAAGCGTATTTTTTTTTAACTTTCTGTTGTAGAGCCAAAGTCATACATGAGAATCAAACAACATAAACCTTTGCCCTTTGACCTAAGGTTAACTTCTTGCCATACTATCTATTAACTAGATTACCTCACATAAATTGCTTAATGTTTATTCCTAAGTTTCTCTTCTTTAAAACAGGGAAAAATATGTAACAAAAACTTTTCTTGTGAAGATCACACATATATGTGATGCTGAGTAAAAGCATTAAATTGTGCTTCGAGCTTGAAATTAAAATGTAAGAGATACTCTTTTGTCATGTAGTATACAAAATAATGGGCTTCCTTTGTGGCTCAGCTGGTAAAGAATCTGCCTGCAATGCGGGAGACCTGGGTTCCATCCCTGCAATGGGACGATCCCCTGGGGAAGGGAAAGGCTACCCAGTCCAGTATTCTGGCCTGGAGAATTCCATGGACTGTATAGTCCATGGTGTTGCAAAGAGTCAGACACAACTGAGCGACTTTTACTTTTTCATACAAAATAGTAACAATATAGTAATAATAAAAGATGTATTACTGAAAACAAATATTAAATACTAAGCTTATTGAGACCTTATGGACTGCAACCTGCCAGGCTTCTCTGTCCATGGGATTCTCCAGGCAAGAGTACTGGAGTGGGTTGTCATTTCCTTCTCCAGGGGATCTTCCCAACCCAGGGATTGAACCCAGTATATGACTGGATATACTAGAGGACTTCTTGCTGCTTCTTATTAATTTATGAAGGCAAGAGACAGAGTTGCTGTGGATTTAAACTTGAATAAGCCCTTTACCTTCTTGATTTGTCTCCTAAGAGTATTCTGGGTTTTTTTTTAATGTCCTTTTCTGGAGGCAAAATGTAAATATTCTCTACCCTCTTCTTTTGTATCTTACTGCAAAGAATAATAATTAGCTCATTAATCTCAACTTTTTAGTATGCTTAGGTCAACAAAATTTCTTCTAGGACTTTTCGTCATTTAACCCATGTACTACAGTTTTTTTTGCTTTTTTAGCAGGGCTAATCCAAAGATTTTTAATTTATAATTTTTATTTCCCCACTAGTCACATTGTATCTTTTTTATATCTATGTTTATTTTCATTTTTTAAGGCTGAAACAACCAGTTAAAATTTGAGTAGCAACAGGTATCATGAGTTTTGTGTGTGGGGGGGGCAATATTCAATTGAGCCTCAAATTTAGATACATAATTCTGCCAGGCTGGATGGGGTGGCTTTTTGCTCATCTCTTTGTTATTTTATTATCCTATTTTAAAATTTCCACAACATCATTATCCTCACTTTTGTGTCACCTTTACCTGAGCCACGGATGAAAAATGAGCAAAATATTTCTTGGTTAAAATATAAAATATTTATTTGCAAATTAAATAATTAACCTTCAAGAGTCTCTTAGTAAAGCATTTTATTATGAAACAAGTTTTAAGTATCAGATTTACAACAGTATTTAATATCTCATTTGGTGATCAATATTTGATCTGTTAAATATTACTATTAAAAGATTTTTCCACACTAACTTTTCCTTATCATTATAACTTCTCTTTATTAGATAATCTGCTGCTTTCTAATGCACATGATTGTCACATGTTCATCTATTCATTTAACTCTGCCCTCACCTCCCATTGTGGAATTCTGCCATTTGTAAGGTGCTGTGGTAGGATTTGGGCCAGGTATAAAAGAACACAGTAGCTTCTCAGCCTTTGTGGTATTCATAGTTGAGTAAACTCTATATAAAAGTATATTGAGTTGAATATTAAAATAGAGGTATCCAGCGATCCCACTGCTGGGCATACACACTGAGGAAACCAGAATTGAAAGAGACATGTGTACCCCAATGTTCATTGTGGCACTGTTTATAATAGCCAGGACATGGAAGCAACCTAGATGTCCATCAGCAGATGAATGGATAAGAAAGCTGTGGTACATATACACAATGGAGTA
>SJXQ01011304.1:0-20582 GCA_006408695.1 Aepyceros melampus
GTCAAAAGCATCAATTCTTCGGCACTTAGCTTTCTTTATAGTCCAACTCTCACATCCATACATGACCACTGGAAAAACCATAGCCTTGACTAGATGGACATTTGTTGGCAAAGTAATGTCTCTGTTTTTAAATATGCTATCTAGGTTAGTCATAACTTTCCTTCCAAGGAGCAAGCGTCTTTAATTTCATGGCTGCAATCACCATCTGCAGTGATTTTGGAGCCCAGAAAAATAAAGTCAGCTACTGTTTCCTCTGTTTCCGCATCTATTTGCCATGAAGTGATGAAACCAGATGCCATAATCTTAGTTTTCTGAATGTTGAGCTTTAAGCCAACTTTTTCACTCTCCTCTTTCACTTTCATCAAGAGGCTCTTTAGTTCTTCTTCACTTTCTGCCATAAGGGTGGCGTCATCTGCATATCTGAGGTTATTGATATTTCTCCCAGAAATCTTGATTCCAGCTTGTGCTTCCTCCAGCCCAGTATTTCTCATGATGTGCTCTGCATAGAAGTTAAATAAGCAGGGTGACAATATACAGCCTTGACGTACTTCTTTTCCTATTTGGAACCAGTCTGTTGTTCCATGTCCAGTTCTAACTGTTGCTTCCTGACTTGCATACAGGTTTCTCAAGAGGCAAGTCAGGTGTTCTGGTATTTCCATCTCTTTCAGAATTTTCCACACTACTTACTACCCTCATTTCTAAATGCAACACATAGAATTCAGCAAAAATGAGCCATGGAAATGCTGCACCTCTGTAGGTGTATTTGTTTTTGTTCTATGTGCTGAATGAGGCATGAACACTTGTTTAACCCAATTAATGTTTTGTTTATTCGTTCAGTTTACTTTGGATTATATGAGCATAAGTGGATTTCCAGGTTTGAAGTAAGAAAACAAAAAGGTACCATTTTGAATAAATATTTACTCTTTCCAAGCCCTGACTTATTACCATGGCATATCAGTCCCCAACCTACTGTCTTCACAAATAAAAACAAAAGCTTTATATTTTAATTACAACACATGCTGCTTCCATGTCTAAGCTCCATATTCACTCTTGCTGTGTAATGGACACCACTCTTTAGAAGGTCACTGATGCCTCTTTAGGACTCAATTCAGCCCCCTTGGCTTCCCAGCAGAGTCCTGGTGAACATCTTCAGCCTTCCTCAGAATGTCCCTTCCCTCAGCTTCCTGAAGTCTGGACTTCTGGTTACTCATCCTCTCCACTCCCTCTTCCCCATCTTTCAGCACATATGCCTTCCTCTTCCTGCTCCCTACATGTTATCATACCCAGGATGTTGTCCACATTCCTCTTCCCTTCTCCCTCAGTTAACCTGTGCTTGTTGTTTCAATCATGACTTCAATTATCTCCTTTATGAGGGATGCCTACAATTCCACTTCCAGGTCATTCTTCTGGGATGGCTCCTAGGTCTGCATTTATGTAACCAAACAGTTTCTTGGATATATATCTCTGTTCTCATATGCATAGCCCACCCAGAATGTAACTCTATCCTCAGACCACCCTCCTCCCCTTTCTGTATTCTCTACCTCTGCTCATGCTATGGCGGTCCACCTGCACCCAGGCTTAAAACTACATCTCTTAACTCCTGTCCTCTATTCCCCATGTGGGATGAGCCATCAGATCCAGTACCTCGGGTTCCTGATGTTTCCCACATCCATCCCTCTTGTTTAACTTGCTCTGTGATGGTCAACGTCAACTCGTACTTCTACTGTTGTCCCTAGCAGTTCTCAGTCTCCCTATGTCCTTCAATTCTAATTGCATGCTCCTTCTGTTGGTGCCAAAACAAAGCATCTAAATAAATGCAAATAAATAGATGCAAATTTATTTGCATCTAAAATTCATAACATGCTGACCCCAAATACCCTTTCTCAATTTCTATCTTTCCCTATCTTTTCCCTATCTTTCTCACATGCTATCTCTCAGCTGTACCAAGTCACTCCTATTATTCAGACTTGCTGCGTTAGTGCTATTGTTGCCTCTATGGTACTTCCCACCTGGAAGGCACTGCCTCTCTTCTTCCTACCAAGTCCTTGCCCTCTTCCTTCCAGGTCCTCCTTCGGGATGTTTCTCTTGGTTCTCCCAAAGTAAGATCACAGATTTTGCTCTGTGTTTGTGAGTACTTCATCTGCTCTTTTCTCATCCCTCCATCACTCTGTCTTTCAGTATGGTTGTAAGTGCACACGTTGTAGAGATAATCCGTCATGTGGCCACGGGCCTCCCTCCCCACTGCTGTTCATTGTATTGACCTAGAATATCCTCCATGAGTTTCCTATTACATTGTTATTACCCAAACAGTCACCAGGCTCAACGAGTCTCCATCATCCCCTTTTGACAAGCTTGGCACCCTTTGGCAACTTAGCCCAGCACTGCTCACCCTAATAAGGACTCTCCTTTGAGAAAGGGCAAGAAATTTCAGTCAACCAGCCATGTTTACATCTCCCATTTCCTTTTCACTTAAGGTTGCAAATCAGTTCTTTCTAATTACCATTTTTCCCATCAGCCTCAAAGATCCAACATCTTCCCCTTCCTTAGGCTAAGATCCTTAGAGCAGAGTCCTTATGCAAAACAGGGGCACCTCTCCTAGGAAACTCTTCATTTCACAGTTTGAAATGTATGTGGCAGCCCGGCCTGACCACTTTAGAGCTGAGAATTCAAATTCCCTTGCTTAGCACCAAGGAGAGTACTTTCTACATAATTAATTGCAAGTTCAGGATCTTCTTGACCTGTACTTAGTTCCTGGAATCCACCCTGAAGGATCCTGTGTACTGCCAATTCATATCTGTCACTGTTGCTATAGTTTGTCTCTGGATGCTTCTGATTTTTCTTTCTGTTTTTCTCCAGCGGGAGGGAAAATGAATTCTCAGTTACAGTGTCATTTTAAAGATCTCTTTTGATTAGTCAAAAATGGAGATGATGAAAAAGCTTTTCCCTGGGATACTAATCCTCCAAATGCTTACATTTGAATTTGTCCTTGGCATGCTGTTTCTCACAGTCCTGTTCACCTCATCTCAAATTCTTTGCCTGAGCATGCTTTCTCCATCTTTGCTTTTGTTTGGAGGCTTAGTATCTTAGAATACAAGTGGTGCAAATTTTAAACAAAGCAGGGGAGAATGATGGGTCATATCAAAGTAACCTGTGCAAGCAGTCAGAAAATTATTTTCCCACAACCTCCTAAATTCATTTTGGCCAGGCAAAACTTACAGGCCTAAACCAGATAATAACTCAAAATTAGCTTCATGATAAATAAATATTCTAAATCTCCCTAGAATTATGGTTGCTTATTTTTTTCTTCAGCATTGTATTATGGCAACAAAACAGGCTGTTAGGACCTGCAAAAATTACTGTACCAAAACAAAGACTCATAATTGATATAAAAGACAAAGGGTATCAGTTGCGCTCAGTGTCCCAGAAATGAACATCATACAGTTGTGTTAATAGAGCTGTGAGCCATCATCCAAGCCAGCCCTCTTAGGAAACTGAGGCTCAGACAGGTAAAGAAGCTTCCCAACCAAGGTCTCACAATTCTTTTATTAGTGTTCAAACTCTTTTAAGTCATGCCACTGATCTAATCTAATTACATCTAATATTGTATGTACATATGAGGTAGCCTGTTGAGATTTGCCCAGAGTTTATCAAGAGAAATCAGATTTTAAGAAAAAAAAGAATCCCATCAACTGTTGAAAGACATTTCTTATTTGGAGTGAGGGTGGGATAAGGATGATATGAAATCAAATCAAAGTTATCTGAAGCTTGAAGATCTAATAATCACATGTTCAAATAAACAGGAGATAAATCTGCTACCCAATGATCTCTTTTTGTTCTCCATTCTTACATTTCTTCTCTCTTCCTCTTGCTTCCAGTCCCTTTCTTTCCTCTCCTCTTCCCTATCCTACTAAAGAATCCAATCAAAATTAGCCAATAGCTCTTAAATTAACCCAGCTAGGGTGAGTCTTCTCTGCCTTTTACCTTTAATCAATCAAATGGCAAATGCAAAGAGTTGTTCAGAGGCAGCTTCTGGGGAATCTTTGTGATAAGTGTGCTATCAGGGTTCAAGAGCTGTCAACACAGCTAGAAGCCTTCCTCTCTTCATTAGAAATAGATTCAACCTGATTACATAAGTGGTTTAAATGGATATTTAAAGTGACTTCATTTAGTGGTAGCCATCCATGGCTGAGTCATCACATTCCAGTGTATGAGAACCAAAGAGTCAGATCTTGGCAAAACTTTTTATCTCCATGGAGACCTAGAAGCTGTAGGAAAGCTCATGATACCACCCTTTAACCCTCCGCACCATCCTGCCTGTGCATAGCCCTGCTGGTCTTTTCTCACCATCAAGCTCCACCCAATCAACTTCTTATACACTCTTCTAGGACAAAAAGGTCCCAATTAAGTGGTACAAGACCTGGTGTTTTGTGTTTCATCTTTCTATAGGCTGTGCAGTTTTTAAGATTTGTCCCAAAGTGAGATCTGTGCAAAAATGGCCCTCAATATGTTCCTTTGTCCAGACCCAATTTCTCATTTAGGTTTTTTTCCATTTTATTTCTCTTAATCCGATTTGGGGTTTTCTGTAACATTTCAGTGCATATGTTCCAAGGGCTGTGTTTTATTCATCTTGTAACCTTTATCCTAGGGCTGCTGCTGCTAAGTCGCTTCAGTCGTGTCCGACTCTGTGCGACCCCATAGACGGCAGCCCATCAGGCTCCCCCGTCCCTGGGATTCTCCAGGCAAGAACACTGGTAAATAACAACTATTTGACTTGTTGAATGAGGAAATAAATAAGCACTCAGATTTCTACTGTTTCTATGAGCATTGTCTTTGGATCTCTTTACCTCTATATTCCTTTCTGCTCAGAACACTTTACTCATCTCTGTCTGAACTTTTTCTGCAGACTTTCTCGTGTAGTCATAAGCATCTTTCAGCTACGGATTCTATCTACTTTCATGATGGGGCTGGAATATCGAGTGTTTTTCTGGTTGGATCTTTTTTCTAAGGCAACTGGGGACATTTCTAGTAAATATATCATTAGAGTGATTTTTCAGTGGCTAACCAAGCTGTCGTAGGCATTTAGCACAGCCAAAGAGTAAAGATCTTTGACACTACTTGGTACCCAGCCCTGCTTTATTTATATAAAATATTTCAGTGCTTTTTGTGTGTGTGTGTGCACCCTCAAAACAGTCCAGAGAAGTGCAGCAAGAAGCAAGTCAACAGAAGGATTAATGGGGCTTTGTTTGTAGAATGCAGAATTCTGTAATAATTCTAGAGGCAGATTTCTGGAGCATGAGATGTTTTCAAATTCATTCTGGGGTTTTTAGAGCATAATTTTCTATAGGAGCAGCAGCTTTGGACTGTTAGGAATGGAATTAGCAAGAAAGGTGGCTTTATTTTTTGCCTTTGCACATGGCAGATAATTTTCCTTTTTATACTTGGAAGTTCTCTTGCCCTTGTGGAATGTGATTAGCAGATTCAACAGTTGTATTTGAGTGAGAGGAAAGAGAAAAGGCTTGATTCTAAGAACGTTCAGCAATGGTTAATCAAGAGGTAGGACTTTATATATTTATATATAATTTCCTTAATCCTCTTTGCACAGGTGTGCTCAATCGCTGTCATGTCCGATTCTTTTGTGACCCAGTGGACTGTAGCCTGCCAGGTTCCTCTGTCCATGGAATTCTCCCAGGCAAGAATACGGGACTTGGTTGCCAGTAATCCCCTCCTCCAGGGGTTCTTCCTGACCCAGGGGTGGAACTCAAGTCTCCTGCATCTCCTGCATTGCAAGCAAATTCTTTACCGCCCCACCACTGCGGAAGTCCATACCAGACCTATATTACAAAGCAACTGATCATTCTATTTTATCAGGGTGGGGAGTCTAAGAACACTTCACTGTATTGATTAAGGACTTAGCATTTCTATGCAACCTACCTGCTTGCATCTCAGGCACCTTGCAAGAGTAGAGGTCACCATCTCAATATCACAGGATAAATGTATTATTTAATTATTTATTACTGAATTTGATACAGAAAAAAAAAATTGGAGTAGAGGGTAAAATATCTTGCAAAATTTTTCCATCAAGACAGATCTTTTCCATCTATTACCAAAAGTACCCCTTGAAAAGAAAAACAAAAGTGCTCCCCCTTCTCAACTTTGCTTTGTGGTCTGTGGTCATGCCAGCTTCTGGTCTCTATGACAGAGTCTGTGAAATGGACTGGAGTGGAAAGGAAGTTCATTTCTTCCTTTGATAGAGCACCTAGGGAAAGGTGGGGAGAGGGGAGGTAAGGGTGCATCCCCAGTGCCAGTAAGAATGAAAGCTCCTGAATGGAGAAATTAGATGGGAAAACAGAGACATTACTTTGCCAACAAAGGTCCATCTAGTGAAAGCTGTGGTTTTTCCAGTAGTCATGTATGGATGCAAGAGTTGGACTATAAAGAAAGCTAAGCGCCGAAGAATTGATTCATTTAAACTGTGATGTTGGAGAAGACTCTTGAGAGTCCCTTGGACAGCAAGGAGATCAAACCAGTCATTCCTAAAGAAATGAACCCTGAATATTCACAGGAACAAGATGCTGAAGCTGAAGCTTTAATACTTTGGCCACCTGATGCGAAGAGCTGACTCATTGAAAAAGACCCTGATGCTAGGAAAGATCAAAGGCAGAAGGAGACAGGAATGACAAGAGGATGAGATGGCAGCACCGACTCATTTGATCAAACTCCGAACCATAGTGAAGGACAGAGAAGCCTGGCATGTTGCCGTCTGTGGAACTGCAAAGAGACATGACTGAGTGGCTGAAAATCAACAACCCAGTCAGGATCCTCTTACTCGCACCAAAATATTGGTAACCATTGCTTTAATCCTGTGGAAACTGTGTGTCACTCTCTTCACACAGGGAACATCATCAGCTAGTAAAAACAAAAACAAAACAGATTTCTTCTTTCTCCCCAAGTATTAGAAACGATTCTTCGTCTGACTCAGGTTGCTTGCTGTGGAATGCCTACCACTTGGCCCTGAGGTCCTCATCCCCTTGTGCACTGCCCTCCTCAAGGCTTCTCACTCTGGTTTGTGTCTACAGACTCTTTGGAAATTATCAGACTAAAACGCAGCTGCTCTTTCTGCAACTCCAAATGACTCAACTCTTGTAAATAGAATAAACTGTCATCAGGGCTTCCCAGGTGGTGTTAGCAATAAAGAACCCGCCTGCCAGTTCAGGAGACACAAGAGACTTGGGTTGATCTCTGGATCGAGACGATCCCCTGGAAGAAGATGTGGCAACCCACTCCAGTATTCTTGTCTAGAGAATCCCATGGACAGAGGAGCCTGGTAGACTATAGTCCATAGCGTCACAAAGAGTCAAACATGACTGAAGTGACTGACGCTCGCATGCATAAACAGAATGAGTTGTCATCAGTAGGAGTGACAGAGTGCTAGCAAGCAAAATGGAAGCTATATACACAATGGCTAAGAGCCGCCAACATTACTCACTGGGTGATCTGGTGCAAGTTCCATAATTTACCTGGGCCTCAATCCTCGTCTTCAAATTTGGATTCATATTAACACTTAATTACTGGATTCGTGGAAGGTTATTGCACATGTAAAGGACTTAGAAGCCACTCAGTAAATTCAAGATTAATTGTTTTATCACACCATCAATACTGTTGTATAATTTCTCAGCTATTATCACCATTTCTCTTATCTGAAGCAAGACATATATCCACTGGCTTTCTGGGGGCTTATTCCTCCCCCTTCTCCAGGTGTCCTTTTCAGCCACGTACAAGGCACCATCACTTTGCTTCAGAGCACAGTGAAGAGAGAAGAGTATCAAACCAAATTCAGAAAAACTGATATAAACCCACAAAATCTCCCACAAAGGCCTCCTTTTGCAGCTTTTTGTTCTAAGAGTCTCCAACACATACCATAGATACCTGAGAAAAAAACTTGAAAACTTTGTTTCAGCCCAGGATCACAGTGCAATAAAAGAAATAGGCTTAAAACATTGGAAAAACTAACATAAATGGAAAGGCTCATTATTTCATCATTGGATAACTTTGATAACAGACAGAATTAAATGATTATAGGTGATATTTATGCTTACTGATGTGATGGAAGGGAATTAATATAAAACCAAACAGCTGTAGTAGCCTCTATTGCTATGGACTGTACATAGCTGGTGCCTGCTGTCATTCAGTATAGGACAAAGACTAGCCTCCCAGGAAGAACATCAAGTAAGAGGATAGTAACTATGACCTGAAGCTTGATTCCAAAGGGAGTTAAAGAAATTATGATAATAGAGTTCTCAAGCCTCCTGAAACAACATAGAAACATAACTTTAAAACTGGAATATGAAATATTACAAGGAGCAACATAAAGGACCAATTCATTATCATAAGATATTACATTATTGTCTTCACTGTTGAAAGTCCTTAAAATGTCAATATCCAATAATGTCTCAGTAAAATAATGGGAATTTGCTTTTCTCACAAAGCAATTATGAGGATAATGATGATTAAGTGACAATGATAGAGGAATGGCAATGTTCAACCACACTAGTTTAGGGAATAAACAATGACACACTCAATAACAACCCCAGAGTACATTTCTAGCCAAAATGGCAGGGAAGTCTGAGGGTTTCCTGGTGTTCTCAGTCACCTGCAAAAATCCAGCAATATCAGGAGGTACTTATTCATGTGCAAATATTTGGTTTTTGTGACTTTTGATACTTATTACTAGTAAACGTTGAATCAGATGCACTTTCTTAAGATCAGAGGACTCCACAACTACTCACCCCAATGCTGAAATTGTTAGTCGCTTCAGTTCAGTTCAGTTCAGTTGCTCAGTCGTGTCCTACTCTTTGCGTGAATTGCAGCACGCCAGGCCTCCCTGTCCATCACCAACTCCCGGAGTTCACTCAGACTCACATCCATCGAGTCCATGATGCCATCCAGCCATCTCATCCTCTGTCGTCCCATTCTCCTCCTGCCCCCAATCCCTTCCAGCATCAAAATCTTTTCCAATGAGTCAACTCTTATCATGAGGTGACCAAAGTACTGGAGTTTCAGCTTTAGCATCATCCCTTCCAAAGAAATCCCAGGGCTGATCTCCTTCAGAATGGACTGGTTGGATCTCTTTGCAGTCCAAGGGACTCTCAAGAGTCTTCTCCAACACCACAGTTCAAAGGCATCAATTCTTTGGTGCTCAGCCTTCTTCACAGTCCAACTCTCACATCCATACATGACCACAGGAAAAATTATAGCCTTGACTGCTGATGCCGGCAAAACGCTTCAGCCACGTCCGACTCTGTGCGACCCCATAGACAGCAGCCCACCAGGCTCCGCTGTCCCTGGGATTCTCCAGGCAAGAACACTGGAGTGGGTTGCCATTTCCTTCTCCAGTGCACGAACGTGAAAAGTCAAAGTGAAGTCGCTCAGTCATGTCCGACTCTAGCGATCCCATGGACTACAGCCTACCAGGCTGTTTCATCCATGGGATTTTCCAGGCAAGAGTACTGGAGTGGGGTGCCATTGCCTTTACTAGACGGACCTTAGTCAGCGAAGTAATGTCTGTGCTTTTGAATATGCTATCTAGTCACTTAGTCGTGTCCAATTCTTTGCAACCCAGGGATTGTGGCCTGCTAGTGTGATTTCACAACAAGAGCAACATTAACACTAGGTAAGATTACCAAGCACTTGCTATGAGCCAGGGACTGAGCAAGGCACTTTACTTATTAAATCAGATAAGGTTGGATAAAGCTGTGGATATTATCCATTCAGGGCCACAATTTCCCTCCTTGTTTAAGCGCCTGTAGAACTCAAGAAACAAGTTATCTGCTCCCATAATACAATGAATAAGATATCAATTATAGACATTCTGGTTCAAAGAGGGAGGAAAGAGAAGGAAAATAAGTCACCATTCCCAAGAAATTTTGAAATTTAGCCAAGCAAATTTCATTTGGTTTCAAGGTCTGAGAATAAACCTCTGGGGCTTGAGACTCTATGCTTGGGATCAAATCTCTGCCCTTAGGAAAAAGTAGCATATTTGCAGTAGGTTTTTTGGGTGTGTTTTGTATTAAGACTTTTTGAAGATCAGTCACAGCAAAATTAAGGGAAGGAATGTAGATTTCTCATTTAACCCTTGTCCCATACATGTGTATCCTCCACCATATCAGCATTCCCCACCAGAGTGGTATATTTGTAACAATAATAAACCTACATTAAAAACATCATATTCCCTAAAGTCCAGAGTTTATAATATAGTTCATTCTTGGTATTGTACATTCTACAGGTTTGAACAAATGTAGAATTTTTAGACTCTTTTTTAGATTTTATTGTACTTGTTAGGTTATTCTCAATAGAGTCATACAGTAAAAGCTATATTTTAACCTGTTTTTTAAGCCTAACAACACTTCATATATATTTCTGAAAAATGGTTTTTAATAACCACATAGTATTTCATCATTTATGCATGCCCATAATTTTGTTTAACCAGTTCTTTATTGTTTTACATTTAGTTTATTTCCATCTTTGAGAGAATAATGCAGAGTAGACATGATTCCTAGGAAATTAATTTGCAACAAAATATGAAAACAATGTTAAACTTTAAACACGTAAAATTGCTTTAAAAAGCACAAAGTGTCTGAAAATCTCAACCATAAGAAATTAATACTGTCAATAGGTGGGAGCAAGAATCAATATACAACTTAGAATATTTATTTTTGGACCTGTTCTCTTTGCCAATTTTTATGTGGGTCATTTTTCTGAATTAAATAGCTTTAACTAAATAATTTAAATCAAGCCTGGTTCAATGATGAAGCTCTTTGCTTATTCATTTCATCACATGGTTTTTCATCAAAGTTAAAATTAGTACTGAGTAATGTGTCTCTGATGAGAAGGGAAAAAACTTTCTAAATCAAGACAGAAAATGAAAAAGTAGAGTATGATGGCATTGGGAAGCAGTAGGGAGAATATAAGGGATTAGTTAACTGGAAGAATCAAATAGCATTATTGTTTTGAGTATGCCAAGATCATATTAATCTGAAATATGAAAATAGTGCTGGCAGTCATATCTTGGGTTTATATCACACTCTTCAAGGAGACATTTCCAACACAAAGTCATTCACCTTGGCTGTGAATGCTGGCAGAGATAATATTGCCCTAATCCAAATTATGAATTGATCTTCATGAGTCATTTGTCCTGAAATTTTAAGCAGATACTCTACCTTGTTCCTTGTTAAAATTTTCTGTACTGTTGGAGCTACAGGATAAATGCAGGAAGTATCAACTGCTGCCATGGATTAAAATTATTTCTAAATTATTACTAGCTCCTTTCTTGTTGTGACACTAGGGTAGTTACAATGAGTCCAACAAACTAATGACCCCATTAAGTCCTATTAGAAATCCTTGATACTTTCAAGATGTGACACTACGTCTTCAAAAACTTTTGGAAAGTAACTTATTTCCTCTAAATGTATCAAAGTCTTTAAAAAGTGATAAATATATATATATATATATAACTGAATATAACTATATATAATCTAATATATATATTTATATAACATATATATATATATGTATAACTGATGATGGAAGTAGAGTCTGATGCTGTAAAGAACAATATTGAATAGGAATCTGGAATGTTGTGTCCATGAATCAAGGTAAGTTGGAAGTGGTCAAACAAGATATGGCAAGAGTGAGCATCAACATTTTAGGAATCAGTGAAGTAAAATGGACTGGAATGGATGAATTTAACTCAGATGACCATTATATCTACTACTGCAGGCAAGAATCCCAGAGAAGAAATGGAGTAGCCATTATAGTCAACAAAAGAGTCCAAAATGCAGTTTTTGGATGCAATCTCAAAAATGACAGAATGATCTCTGTTCATTTCCAAGGCAAACCATTCAATATCACAGTAATCCAAGCCTATGCCCCCAACGAATAATGCTGAAAAAGCTGAAGTTGAATGGCTCTATGAAGATCTACAAGACCTACTAGAACTAACACGCAAAAAAGATATCCTTTTCATCATAGGGGACTGGAATGCAAAAGTAGGATCAAGAGATTCCTGGAGTAACAGGCAAATTTGGTCTTCGAGTACAAAATGAAGCAGGGCAAAGGATAGCAGTTTTGCCAAGAGAACGCACTGGGCATAGCAAACACCCTCTTCCAACAACACAAGAGAAGACTCTACACATGGACATCACCAGATGGTCAACACCGAAATCAGATTGATTATATTCTTTGCAGTGAAATTTGGAGAAACTCTATACATTCAGCAAAAACAAAACCAGAAGCTAACTGTGGCTCAGATCATGAAGTCCTTATTACAAAATTCAGACTTAAATTGAGAAAGTATGGAAAATCATTAGACCATTCAGGTATGACCTAAATCAAATCCCTTACGATTATACAGTGGAAGTGAGAAATAGATTCAAGGGATTAGATCTGATAGACAGAGTGCCTGAAGAACTATGGACAGAGGTTAATGATGTTGTACAGGAGACAGGGATCAAGACCATCCCCAAGAAAAAAGAAAAAAAAATGCAAAAAGACAAAATGGTTGATCTGAGGAGGCCTTACGAATAGCTGAGAAAAGAAGTGAAAGGCAAAGGAGACAAGGAAAGATATACCCATTTGAATGCAGAGTTCCAAAGAATAGCAAGGAGAGACAAGAAAGCTTTCCTCAGTGATCAATGCAAAGAAATAGAGGAAAACCATAGAATGGGAAAGACTAGAGATCTCTTCAAGAAAATTAAAGATACCAAGGGAACATTTCATGCAAAGATGGCACAGTAAAGGACAGAAATGGTATCTAATGTATCTAATAGAAGCAGGAGATATTAAGAAAAGGTGGCAAGAATATGTAGAAGGACTATACAAAGGAAAGACTCTCATGACTCAGAGGACCACAGTGGTGTGATCACTCACCTACAACCAGAATTCCTGGAATGCAAAGTCAAGTGGGCCATAGGAAGCATCACTACAAACAAAGGTAGTGAAGGTGATGGAATTCCAGGTGAGCTCCTTTAAATCCTAAAAGATGATTCTGTGAAAGTGCTGCACTCAATATGCCAGCAAATTTGGAAAACTCAACAGTAGCCACAGGACTGGAAAATATCAGTTTTCATCCCAATCCCAAAGAAAGGCAATGCCAAAAAATGCTCAAACTATCGCACAATTGCACTCATCTCACACACTAGTAAAGTAATACTCAAAATTCTCCAAGCCAGGCTTCAACACTACGTGAACTGTAAACTTCCAGACATTCAAGCTGTATTTAGAAAAGACAGAGGAACCAGAGATCAAATTGCCAACATCTGCTGGATCATAGAAAAAGCAAGAGAGTTCCAGAAAAATATCTACTTCTGCTTATTGACTACACCAAAGCCTTTGACTGTGTGGATCACAACAAACTGTGAAAAATTCTTCAAGAGATGGTAATATCAGACCACCTGACCTGCCTCTTGAGAAATCTGTACGCAGGTCAAGAAGCAACAGTTAGAACTGGACATGGAACAACAGACTGGTTCCAAATCAGGAAAGGAGTATGTGAAGACTGTATATTATCACCCTGCTTATTTAACTTATATGTGGAATACATCATGTGAAAAGCTGGGATGGATGAAGCGGGAATCAAGATTTCTGGGAGAAATATCAATAAACTCAGATATGCAGATGATACCACCCTATGGCAGAAAGTGAAGAGGAACTCAAAAGACTCTTGATGAAAGTGAAAAAGAAGAGTGGAAAATGTTAACACTCAACATTCAGAAAACTAAGATCATGGCATCCAGTCCCATCACTTCATAGCAAATAGATGAAGAAACAATGGAAACGGTAAGAAACTTTATTAGGAGGGACTTCAAAATCACTGCAGATGGTAACTGCAGCCATGAAAGTAAAAGACATTTACTCCTCGAAAGAAAAGCTATGACCAACCTAGAGAGCATATAAAAAGCAGAGACATTACTTTGCCAACAAAGGTTTGTCTAGTCAAAGCTATGATTTTCCCAGTAGTCATGTATGGATGTGAGAGTTGGACTATAAAGAAAGCTGAGCACTGAAGAATTGATGCTTTTGAACTGCAGTGTTGGAGAAGACTCTTGAGAGTCCCTTGGACTGCAAGGAGATCCAACCAGTCCATCCTAAAGGAAATCAGTCCTAAATATTCATTGAAGGACTGATGCTGAAGGTGAAACTCCAATACTTAGGCCACCTGATACAAAGAACTGACTCATTTGAAAAGACACTGATGCTGGGAAAGATTGAAGGCAAGAGGAGAAGGGGACAACAGAGGATGAGATGATTGCATGGCATCACCGACTCAATGCACATGAGTTTGAGAAAGCTCTGAGAGTTGGTGATGGACAAGGAAGCCTGCCGTGCTGCAGTCATGAGGTTGCAAAGAGTCGGACATGACTGAGAGACTGAACTGAACTGAACTGATAACTGAATCACTTTGCTGTATACCTAAATCTATCACAACATTGTAAATTAACTATACTGCAATTTTTTAAAAAAGCATAGGAACCAAGAGAAAAAGAGATATGCAAAAACTATTCAAAGATAAGAAAATTAGAATGACCAATAAAACATGGAAAATCTACATATATTTGTAATCATGAAATTGCAAATCAATTCTTCAATAAAATAATTACTTCATGTAAAAAATGTATGGACAGTTATCACATACTAGGGAAAGAGAGAGAGAAAGAAAGGAACTGTGCATCAAGCACAGTGTCTCCAGAACTTAGAATAGTACCCAGTACACACTAAGTTCTCAATAAATGCTGAGTAAATAGAAAGTAGGGGGAAAGGGCAAAGGAAAAAAAGGAAGGACAAAGTATCTTCCCTTAGTAAGCTTTGAATCTTTTTGTAGAGTTATAGAAAAGCCCTAAGCTGGGAAGCAAGACACCTGGGTTTCCACAGTCAGCTACTAACCTTGCAGAATCTGGGCAAGTTATTTCTCTTCCCTGATTCTTAATTTCCTGCAATGCAAGATTGGTGGTTCATTTCAGTTGAAAGTTCTAGAATGCTCTAAATAAAAGTGGTCATTTATTTTTCTTAATTGTCTTTTGCTCACACATACTCATCCTCATGAAAGGAGCTCAACTCACCTTTCTCTCTCCTATGTTCCTCATTAAAAAGCATCAGGCTTGAGGATAATTCTTTGAGCCCTAATTCTTAAAGATAATCTTACTTTTATCTTAAAGATAAATATTACTTTTTGTGTGTGTGTATGTGGTCATATCCTGGCCTTTCTCTTTGATGACAGGAAAGGTAGCCAATTGGATTTTGTCCAGGTATATAGCATGTCATGCAACTTTAAGCCAAACAGACCAACTGGAAATGCAAGTTCTTCTCGTAAGGATGAGTGTCCTAACGTGGTTCAGCTGAGTTGGACCCACAATAACTCTTTCAGAGGTGGTGGGGGGTGGGTACTCTTTAGTCGTGCCCAACTCTTTGCAACTCCGTGGACCATAGTTCACCAGGCTCCTCTGTCTATGGAATTGTTCACACAAGAATTACTTGGAGTGGTTTGCCATGCCCTCCTCCAGGGAAGAAGCTAAATTTTCCTGGTTTATCCAGCTATGGTTACAGGCAGTGAGTTTGCTAATACTGCTTTCCTGTATCTCTTTAGCTGCTACCTTCTGGGCCCCCATTAAAAACCTATTCTATGATAATTACTACTCTTTGCTTCTTCAAAATGTCATAGAGCCTATTTAGCCAATAGATCACTTCATGCAAGGCTATAACCTCTCTTTTAAATATTACATTCATCATTTAAATGTCACATGATGTGAGTTACTAACTTGGCAACAAATGGTTTTTCCTCTTGGCTCTTTTTATTCCTTCTCTTATTACTACAGAAAAGCCAAACCAATACTTCACAATGGATAGTTCTGTTAAGTTCTCAGGGTCTAAATAATACCCCTTTGTTTCTGCCTGATGCTGAAGCTAAACTCCAGTACTTTGGCCATCTCATGCGAAGAGTTGACTCATTGGAAAAGACTCTGATGCTGGGAGGGTTTGGGGGCAGGAGGAGAAGGAGACGACCGAGGATGAGATGGCTGGATGGCATCACAGACTCGATGGACATGAGTCTGAGTGAACTCCGGGAGTTGGTGATGGACGGGGAGGCCTGGCGTGCTGCGATTCATGGGGTCGCAAGGAGTCGGACACTACTGACTGACTGAACTGAACTGAACTGAATATCCCTTTGTTTCAATGCCTCCCAGCATCATAGTTTTTTCCAATGAGTCAAGTCTTCACATGAGGTGGCTAAAGTACTAAAGCTTCAGCTTTAGCATCATTCCCTCCAAAGATATCCCAGGGTCAATCTCCTTCAGAATGGACTGGTTGGATCTCCTTGCAGTCCAAGGGACTCTCAAGAGTCTTCTCCAACACCGCAGTTCAAAGGCTTCAGTTCTTCGGTCTCAGCCTTCTTCATAGTCCAACTCTCACATCCATACATGACCACAGGAAAAACCATAGCCTTGACTAGACGGACCTTAGTCGGCAAAGTAATGTCTCTGCTTTTGAATATACTATCTAGGTTGGTCATAACTTTTCTTCCAAGGAGTAGGCATCTTCTAATTTCCTGGCTGGCACATTAGCTGAATTATAAAGAGGGTGCACAGTTGAGGAGAGGGAGTGAAAGTCATCTTAGATGACTATCCAAGACCTAGTTCTGGTCTAGCTCTGTCACAGATCAGCTATGCATCCTAGGAGAAGTCTGTTAACTCCTCTGAATTCTTCTCTAATATATAGGAGTTATAAAGATCATCTCTTAGTTTTGAAATTCTGTGATAGTTACCAAACCAGGTTTATGATGCTTGAAAGACATACAAGTTTTTGTAAAAACAGTCATAGCAAACTTGATCGATGATGACAGTTTACAGTTCGTTACTTTTTAAGCAAGTTGTAATTTAATGAAGCAACAGTTAGAACTAGACATGGAACAACAGACTGGTTCCAAATTGGAAAAGGAGTAAGTCAAGGCTGTATATTGTCACCCTGCTTATTTAACTGATATGCAGAGTACATCATGAGAAACACTGGACTGGAAGAAGCACAAGCTGGAATCAAGATTGCCAGGAGAAATATCAATAACCTCAGATATGCAGATGACACCACCCTTATGGCAGAAAGTGAAGAGGAGCTAAAAAGCCTCTTGTTGAAAGTGAAAGAGGAGAGTTAAAAACTTGGCTTAAAGCTCAACATTCAGAAAACGAAGATCATGGCATCTGGCCCCATCACTTCATGGCAAATAGATGGGGAAACAGTAGAAACAGTGTCAGACTTTATTTTGGGGGGCTCCAAAATCACTGTAGATGGTGACTGCAGCCATGAAATTAAAAGAAGCTTACTCCTTGGAAGAAAAGTTATGACCAAACTAGATAGTATATTCAAAAGCAGAGACATGACTTTGCCGACTAAGGTCCGTCTAGTCAAGGCATGGTTTTTCCTGTGGTCATGTATGGATGTGAGAGTTGGACTGTGAAGAAGGCTGAGCACCAAAGAATTGATGCTTTTGAACTGTGGTGTTGGAGAAGACTCTTGAGAGTCCCTTGGACTGCAAGGAGATCCAACCAGTGCATTCTGAAGGGGATCAACCCTGGGATTTCTTTGGAAGGAATGATGCTAAAACTGAAGCTCCAGTACTTTGGCCAGCTCATGTGAAGAGTTGACTCATTGGAAAAGACTCTGATGCTGGGAGGGATTGGGGGCAGAAGGAGAAGGGGACGACCGAGGATGAGATGGCTGGATGGCATCACAGACTCAATGGACGTGAGTCTGAGTGAACTCCGGGAGTTGGTGATGGACAGGGAGGCCTGGCGTGCTGCGATTCATGGGGTCGCAAGGAGTCGGACACGACTGAGCGAATGAACTGAACTGAACTGAATTTAATGGATCTAACTGGTGATTACTCTTAGTTTCATGATCATTAGACTTCTCTGACCAAAGTATTTTAGAAAGAGAATAGAGTATCTATGGCAAGAAGCTTACACTGTAAACTCTGGTCAACAAGTGAAAGTTGCTCAGTCCTGTCCCACTCTTTGTGACCCCATGGACTATACAGTCCATGGAATTCTCCAGGCCGAATACTGGAGTGGATAGCCTTTCCCTTCTCCAGGAGATCTTCCCAACCCAGGGATCAAAGCCAGATCTAACACATTGCAGGTGGATTCTTCAACAGCGGAGCCACAAGGGAAGCCCAAGAAACTGGAGTGGGTAGCCTGTCCCTTCTCCAGCAGATCTTCCCACACCTCAGCAAAGAGCATGCTGATTCACATGATACATGAGAAGAGTGGTTGGTATCGGGGTATATGATACTTTCTGAAATTAGGCTAGTGATGCAATAAAGGCTCAGTTCTTTGGAGTACAGCTCCTTATCTCACATCTTGGATCTGTTATTTATGATGGCCTTAGGCAAATCATCTAAATGATCTAACCTCAGTTCCCCTCATTTGTACAAGATATATGTGTATTTGTGTTTCTTGTCTGTGATATTGTGAATGGGGTGGCTGTGTCAATTTTGAGAAGCATTGAAAAGAGTCTTTGGGCCTGAAAAAGAAAACAATGGTCTCAAAAGCCCTTGCTGAATCATCTAACTTCAGGGAAAACAAAACCGAACTTTAGGTCCTACCCTGATGCTCCAGGCCTGTTGCATCTACCTGGAACTTATCACCCCCTGCCCGGAGGGCTTATCACCCCCTGCCTAAAACCTCCCACCCTCTGTTCAACTACAAATGCCATCTCAGCTAGAGAATACCCAAAACGTCCCACCTGACTAACATTTCCCCTTATTGCCTCCACAAATCTTCCTTTAAATACGAAGCCTCCCTGATCCTTCTCCTGTTAAGCTGTCACCTCTCCTTGCCTGAGTAAAGGTAATCTACCTCTGTTGAGGTCGTCTCTCCTTCTTTTCTGCCTTGTCCCAAACTATACCTTCCGTATGCCATGTCCCTGTGTCTAACCGGCCTTGTCACAGTATGGTAATTACACGGGTCTGAGTCTGCCACCACGACTGAGAGCTTCTGTACCGTGGGAATGTCCGCAGCCCTTGTCATGTCCTTATTGCCTTGGGTGGGCAGACGGGCTTTATCACAGCAGTGTGGCTGAGTGCTGCCAGGCTTGTATGAGATGTCCACCTTAACTGCCTTACAGAGGTGCTGTGAGGATGAAATAAAATGATGAGCAGGAATAATGTGCCATATTTCTATAGCATTTTAAAATTGCGAAATGAAAATATACCCTGCCATATCAATAAACAAGAAATGTCACAACCATCAGCAATTTCTAGCCTCCAAATGTGAATGAGGGCTCCCAAAGCTAGGTGCATATGAAACGAATGAATTCAGGGAGCCCAGAAGCTTGCATCTTCCCACACAGAGAGAACACTAAATTCCTTAACTTGATATCTGACCTTTGATGTGCAGATTGCCTGCTCCCTTGTGGCTCAGCTGGTAAAGAATCTGCCTGCAATGTGGGCAGACCTGGTTCAATCCCTGGGTTGGGAAGATCCCCTGGAGAAGGGAAAAGCTACCTACTCATTCTAGGCTGGAGAATTCCATGGACCATACAGTCCAAGGGGTCACAAAGAGTTGGACACAACTGAGCGACTTTCACTTTCACTTTTGTTGCAGACTTGTATATAGCCTGACTCCCCCTCCAGCCTCCTTGGAACAGTTTCCTCAGACTTATTGAGATCCTGTCTCCTGGGCTAGACATCCTAACATTCTCACCAAATAACTCTACTTTCAGGTTGTGACTGCATTTTTTGGTCAACAAAAATTTATAAAGGGCTTGCCCATATAACATCTGTTTTTGGCATCCTAACAGCTGAATGAGGTGTTTTATTACTTGTACTATTATTACTGTATAGATGAGGAGACTTAAAACTTAACCGATTAACTTGAAGTAACTCAACTAATCAAGGGAGTAGCTTTATTAACCTAGATCTTTGTCCTTGTAAAAAAGTTGCAAGGTTTATTGTAAGCATATTACAAATGTAAGACACCATTGTTAATATTATAGAAAGCTCTGGAAGGAAATCTTGCATTTGTAATTTCCTAGGTTATTTTTTGGTCAGATTTTCCTAAGTAATTACATTATTTCCTACTTTTTTACCATTATAGATGTAGCTGAAGTTGATAGCAAACCCAGGGGAAAGTCACAGCTTTAGAGGCCAGCTGGTAAACAAATTTGTCTGAAAGACTCAGATTACATGTTCTGTGACTGAAATTGGTATAATGTCTGCTTAATGCTCTCAGTGTATGGACTGAGCCTGCTCCTGATTAGCTCTGTGATCAATACTTTCTCCAGCAGATATTGCAAAGTCCTCACCTTTCCTATCCTAAAATACCACCATTGAGTAATCAGCAAACTAGGGCATGAGCTGTGAACTAGGCCTACAAGGGCAGGGGTGAAATTTCACTGAGCTAATTTCTTCTTTCTTATCACCCTAGTGACCACTTTCTCAGGGTAGGAGTTGATCCCATAATCAAGCTCTTTAAGTTCGTTCAGTTCAGTTGCTCAGTCATGTCTGACTCTTTGCCACCCCATGAATCAGAGCATGCCAA